>LOEQ01002890.1:139966-153411 GCA_001685075.1 Bramus lutescens | reverse complement strand
GCCAGCCTGGTCTACAAGAGCTAGTTCCAGGACAGCCAAAGCTACAGAGAAACCTTGTCTCAAAAAAAAATCGATGTGCCTGTCTCTCATAAGTTTATAACATGTTTAGAATTGCAAGTACCTGGTAGCTTCTTAGATGCCATTCTGGGGGCAACAAAAGTTCAACTCTCTCAGTTTGCTTTCCATTGCTGTGATAAAACACCATGACCAAAAGCAACTTGGGAAGGAAATGGTTGGTTTGGCTTATACATCCCGGCAACAGTTCATTATTGAGGGAAGCCATAGTGGGAACTCAAATGGGGCAGGAACCCAGGGCATGGAGGGATGCTGCCTACTGACTTGTTTCCATGGCTGCTCAGCCTGCTTTATTGCACAATCTGGGACCACCTTCCTAGGGGTGGCCAACTCACAGTACCCATTCATCAATCATTAATGTCCACATCAATCAATCCAGAAAATGTTCTACAGACCAATCTGGCAGAATCATTTTCTCAATTGAGGTTCTTTCTTCCTTGATGACCCTAGCTTGTGCCAAGGGGACCAAAAACTAACCAATACAACAAGAGACATAGGCTGAGAATCCTAATTAAAGATGGTGCCAGGGAACCAGTGTCTTGCTGCCAAATCCCTAAGCTTCTTCCATGGGAGGGAATAGGCCTTGGGAAGACAGTGGCAGTGACCAATTCTACATACCCTGAAAACTTTTTACTATAGGAACACAGAAGTCTATGTCCCCCTCCCCCAGAGTCAAGGGTGAAATCTAGGGCCTTAGCACATGCTACCACTGAAGTTACACCTCCAACCCTAGAAGTCTAGGGGATGTATCTTAGAATTTCTCAGATGTTCTTCTATTGATATTGAAATTTCAGAGAGCCAATACCAGCTACCCAGAGGGGTGTCACTGGACTGATATAAAAGACACTCTTTTTAAACATTTGAGCAATGCTGCCAATGTACAAGACTCCAATTAAGTGGGTTATATCTATGAGTAATGATTTCTGCTTATGTTGAGATGTATCACTAGCTTTCAATGAATCTTCAGAATTGATCCAGTTGAGCTGGAACTTCCTCACCCTTCTGCTGTGACCTTTGAGGTGTTCCTGAGACCCCAAGAATGCACCTGTAAATATGCCCTAACCCTGGAGGAGGGTCATGTATGATGGGGGACACACATAATCACAGTACTCTGAAGGATGACTTGGGGGGGAGGTCACAAGTTTGCTGGCAGCCTGGATAGCAAATTCAAGACCAGCCTGAGCTACACAACAATACTGTGACTCAAACAATAAAAACAAAACAAACAAGGTTGACACAAAAATGCGATCACAGAGAGGCAGCCCTCCACCTTTGTATCAGAATGTGATTTGTTCAAGAAAGACCAGCTGCAGACCCGTGAGACGCTCAGCAGAGAGATGCTCAGTGGGAGAAGGCTGACAAATCTGACATCCTTGGAACCCACAAGAAGGAGAGAATGGACTCTCATACATTGCCATTGACCTGTGTGTTATCTCATGGCACTCACACACCTACATACACAAGAAAGACAAGTGGATGAAGGGAATGATCTAAGATCAACAGGCAATGGTGACTATTTAAAAGCCTCAAAGAATAATACACCACAAAAGGAGAGTACAACCTATTTTAACCACTAATTTTAAAAAATGTAAAACTTTCTACAACTTTATCACATACAGCCAGAGTGGCACAGTAGAGACTCTCTTGCCCGTACTGCTCCAGCTTCCTGCCAGGTGAATTCAGAAGCTTCCACACAAAAGGCCCATGCTCAAGTCTTCAAATCCATTTAACGAAGCATCATGACTAAATTTGGCAAGCGTTTTCCCCTGCTTCTTTCCCACCTCAAACTGTTTTGATTCATTTGTGAGAAATTTACTTTTGCCAATTGAAAAACCCTTTTGTGGCTGCCAGTCACTAATCTCCCCTCCGACACAGCCATTCAGCCGGACTAAATCCAATATTGACATTTGTATCTTAGGGGAGAGGAGGTTAAGCACTGGAGGAAAGGCAGCCCGGAGCCCTGCCAAGCACTGAGCCGCAAGCACTGCACAGCATCCAAATTGAGCTGTGGGCTTGATGTGAGGGGAACCCTGACGACCCAGGGGGGCTTTGATCACATCCCAGGGCCCTTGTTTCCTAGCTGGGCTACCCCATAGAGAGTATTCGATGCTTTCCACCGCTATCCTTAGCAGCCTGATTAAAATTCTTCCTAGTGCTCAGAAATGGTCCTCCAATGCCGTCATCTCTGGATGTTTCTAGTGGCCTTCTCTACTAGAAACATTGCCATCTCTGGAGGTTCTGCCTCTGTCTAGCTCCCCTGCTCTTAGGCTTTTACAGTAACGGGGGGCAGTGTTCTTTCTACTCAGGTTCTGCCAAGGTAATTCACTAGTCACCCTCCACTTGTGCAGAGTAGATTGTTGTTACTCTTCTTGGTTCTTTGGGGGGACTTCCACCCAGCTCCCAAATAAATCACACACGGAGGCTTATTATTACTTAAAAATACCTGGCCTTATCTTGGATTATTTCTAGCCAGTTTACCTCAACTTTAATTATTCCAGCTACCTTTTGCCTCTGGTTGTTTTTTTTTTTTTCCTTTTCTTACTTCTGTGTATCTTACTTTCACTTTTACTCCATGGCTGGCTGTGTGGCTCAGTAGCTGGCTGTGCGGCTCTCATGGCTGGCCCCTAGTGCCCTCTTCCTCCTTCTCTCATTCCTCCCTCTTCTTTTCTCTCTTTTTCCCCTTCTATTTATTCTCTCTGCCTGCTAACTCCACCTATCCTTTCTCCTGTCCTGCTAGTGACCTTTCACCTCTTTATTAAACCAATCAGGTGTTTTAGACAGGCAAAGAAACACAGCTTTACAGAGTTAAACAAATGCAGCCTAAAAGAATGCAACAACACATCTTTGCATCATTAAACAAATGTTCTGCAGAATAAAAAAATGTAACACGTCTTAAAATAATATTCTACAGCAGTAGATGTTTACACATTGATATGTATTGCTTACCCAATATAGCCATTGCTAGAAATGGGAACAGTCATGTTTCCTTAATAAGAAATAACAAACTTATAGATTGGATTGCAGTATAGTTTAAAAAAACAATATTTGCAATGGAAATAAGATGTAAAGTGTAAATTTGAATGGGTCAAAGAAACTGAATGCAATTAGAGGTGAGACAGTCCCAGAACTTGTTACAAATGAAAGAAAACTGGGTGTCACTTGCACCCTACTCCTCTCACATCTGCCTTTATGATCCACCCTTCTCCTTTGGGAAGCCTCTCAATGTTTCTTATGAAGTTAAAGAGAACACACAACCTCTTTAACTTTCTAGTGTGAATTTCTTCTTAATTAAAAGCATTCTCTGATAGCTACCAGACTGTGATAACATGGAATTACTTAGCTTCTATGCCCTTCCCCCATGTACCCATGTATATGTGTGTAGTGCTTGTATGTGTTCACAAGTGTGTGTGTTTGTGCTGATGTGTATGTGTGTGTGCATGTGTGTGTGTGTGTGTGTGTGTGTGTGTGTGCGTGTCCATATCTTAGATACATCAGCTATTGCTCTGGGTTTTTTTGTTGATGCAGAGCCTCTCACTGAACCCAAACCTTAGGGATTCTCAATAGTCTAGCTAGCCAGCTTGCCTTGGGGATCCCTGTATCTGCTTGCCTAGTGCTGGGATTACAGTCAACTCCTGTGTTTGCATTGCTTTTACATGGGTGATGGAGGTCTATACTGTGACCCTCACAGATGCACAGCAAATACTTTATCCACTGAGCCACCTACCCTCCCCAGTTCTACCCCAGTATATAACAGAAAGTTTCTTTCCTGCCTGCCAGTTCTTGAATAATTACTCTGACGCTTAATATTAATTACAAACTGCTTGGCCTATTAGCTCAGGCTTATTACTAACTAGCTCTTACAACTTAAATTAACCCATTTCCCTGACTCCACCTTCTTTCTCCCTGTATCTGTTTAGATTTGCCACCTAGCTATATTCTGCCCTGCAATAGGCCAAAATAGCTTCTTTGCTAACCAATGGTAATAAAACATATTCACAGCATACAGAAAGGCATCCCACATCAAAATATTCTTAAGAATATTTTGTTACATATATTCCTTTAGAAACATTAATTTGGGACCTGGTATTGTGGTGCATACACCTAATCCTAACACTTGGGAGGCAGAAGAAGATCTATGTGAGTCTGAAGCCAGCCTGTCTACATAAAGATGTTCCAAGACAGCCAGGGCTACACAGAGAACAGAGAAACCCAGTCTCCAAAAAGAAAGAAAGCAAGCATTCACATTGTCTGGGCAGCTGATGGAACTCAAGTTCATCTACAGAATTCTAATACAGTATTCTTTTTGTCTTTCTGCACAGTTATTACACATTCCTATTATTTAAAGAATATCCCCGTCAGATCAGGCTGTGGAATCCCAAAACATAGTTGCACATTGTTGGCAACATATTTATATAGCAATCTAAAGTCTATTTCCAATTACTCTCAGAGGAAAAGCCACCACCACCCACTCCCCTTCTTCACTCTTAACCAGACAGGATCTCCCTGCTTTTCCTCAAGCACCTGGCTTTTGCCCACTGTGAATCTACCCCTACAAACTGCTTTCCCTCCCTAATAGTATCTGGGTCGGTTTGCCATGCCTTTCATATTCAAACCAGACAAGGCAACACCCTGTATTCTCAGACCTCTGGGGCTCCCTTTTCTATCCACCTTTGCCTGTCAAGCCCTATTAAGTAATTACTCCAGAAACTCAATGTCAACACTATCAGCTGTTCCCTACCATTGCACCAGCCCCACAGACTCATTAGAAAAATGACAAAACACAGAGTACCAATAATGTACAAGTCAGGAGAAAAGCTACGTGTATGTTTCCACAGGACTGGAAACGCCTCTTCTGTCCCAGCTCCTTGAGTGGACAAGCATGAGGTCAAGTGAGGCTATGACCCCTGCTGACACTCAGAGGTGGGAAGAAAATTATCCATCAAGCCAATATGGTTTGCTGTGGAGTCAATACAGTTGACCAGTAAAAAAAATAAAATAAAATAAAATAAAAAATTAAAAAAATTCAAGGATATTTATCAAAAGGTTAAAACTATGACTCTCATACAAAGATCTCACAAATCCCTGTGGAAAATGTATTCAGCCTGTTAATGGCTTGAACCATCAAATGATGGTATAGGTAAAATAAAGAGGCACCAGTGTTAGACTCTGGGATGATTCCAAGATGCCAGGTTCTAGAGAAAAATTGTGGAATGCTCCCACAAGGGAGCAAGCTAACTTTGGGTACTAGTTTTCCTGGACTACAATTCTTTTCAAGGTTAAGGTCAGCCAATTGTCCACTGTCTGAACCTTTTAGTGGTAATCACAAAGTCAAAAAAAAAAAACCATTTAGTCCCTAGATGGCTAAAAAGTGTTGGGATGAACCGTTTCAAATGCCCTCCTCCAATACACTTCTCTCAGATGACATTAAGTTAGATGGGCAACAAAATTGTTTGTGCCATTCAAACCTAATAGAAAAAGTTATCTTTGGCTATTTTAACCTAGGTTAATTATTTTGTTTACAGAGAATTTTAAATACATAAAACAAGGACTAGGAGACCCAAGACAAAGGACAGCTTTAAGGAAAGATTTCATAAATGGAGAATTGTATCAAAATAGATGTTAAAAGGTCACACCAGTAGTAGACATTATCTAGTTCTACTGGTGACACATAGTTAAGACATCATAAGACATAATAAGTCAATGACAATTTTTAATTGATATTCAATTTAATTGAATTTTGACCTTAGCACTGATGAGTACCATATAAAAAAGTCTCTCATACTGGAAAAAAGATAGATCTATTGTCTGCTGGTTACATCTTCAAATATTAGTAAAAAGTGCACACCATAGAACCAGGTAGTAACACCTGTGCTCCATTAGACATGTAAATCCGTGTCTCAAAAGAAAGAGAGAAAATGATCTCTTATGGAATTTACAACCAGAAGGGAAAACAGACACAAGGCAATGAACGTGAACCACACCATACTGTAAGCAGTGGGAAGTTCAAACAGTGTGGTCAGAAGGGAAGACCATGTGAGAACAGTCAAGCTGTCCAGGAACACACTCAGAGCTCCTGAAGAAAATTAGAGGCCAACCTATGGTGAGCCTCTAGATGAAGAGAAACATCTCCTGAGAAGATGAGCCACACATCCCAACAGTCAGAGGGATCTGACTTCAAAGTGCATGGGAGCCAAGGATGCTACCTGGAGGGCAAGGAAGCCAAGGATGCTGCCTGGAGGGCAGCGGAGCCAAGGATGCTGCCTGGAGGACAAGGAAGCCCAGGACGCTGCCTGGAGGGCAAGGGAGCCAAGGATGCTGCCTGGAGGGCAAGGGAGACAGGGATGCTGCCTGGAGAGCAAGGGAGCCAAGGATGCTGCCTGGAGGACAAGGAAGCCAAGGATGCTGCCTGGAGGGAAAGGAAGCCACAGATGCTGCCTGCCTGGAGGGCAAGGGAGACAGGGATGCTGCCTGGAGGGCAAGAAAGCCAAAGATGCTGCCTGGAGGGCAAGGAAGCCAAGGATGCTGCCTGGGGGGCAAGGGAGCCAAGGATGCTGCCTGGAGGGCAAGGGAGCCAAGGATGCTGCCTGGAGGGCAAGGGAGACAGGGATGCTTGCTGCCTATTAGGGAATATTATTTTAAGATGTGTGACTGTTGTTTATGCTGCATTTGTTTGACTCTGTGAAGCTGTGATTCTTTGCCTGTCTAAAACACCTGATGATCCTAAAAAAAAGAACTGAATGGCCAATAGTGAGGCAGGAGCAAAGATGGGCAGGGCTGGCAGGCAGAGAGTATAAATAGAAGGAGAAAAGAGGAAAAGGAAGAACAACAAGAGAACAAAAGGAGGAGGATGTCAGGGACCAGCCACCCACCCAGTCATGGCATAAGAGTGAAAGTAAGATGTACAGAAATAAGAAAAAGGAGAAATCCCAAAGGCAAAAGATAGTCGGGATAATTTAAGAAAAGCTAGCAAGAAACAAGCCAAGCAAAGGCCGGGCATTAATAAATAAGAGTAAGTCTCCATGTGTGATTTATTTGGGAGCTGGGTGGTGGGCCCTCCAAAAAGTCAAAAGAGTAAAACACCATACAGCTGCTGCCCTGAGAGCAGACCCAGCAGAACCCGTGAGGACAGCCCTCCAAAGTCGTGTAGACAAGGAAAATGTCCGTCTCCGATTTCCTTTTTCTATTAAAGTGGTAAAGACCCTTAAATTTTGGTGTATTTCCATCTGCATTTCCAATGCATTTCATCTCTCTCAGCATGGACTCTCAAGAGTAGATTCCTGCAATCTTCAAACTCTGAAATGTTGTAAGACCACAGAAGATTAAAGTTGATAATTTTGAGTCTTCTAAAGCAGTGGTTCTTAATGTGGGTCACAGCCCCTTTGGGGTTGCATATCAGACATTTACATTGCAATTCAGAACAGTAGCAAAATTACAGTTATAGCAACAAACTATATATATAGGAACAAAATAATTTTATGGTTGGGGATCACCAAAACACCAGAAACTGTATTAAAAGGGTCACAGCATTAGGAAGGTTGAGAACCACTGGTCTAGAGTGTGGAGGGTGCACCAATATTTTTCTTGAAATGTAAAAGAGGAATCACACAAGGATCACTCCGAAAGATCATGGCTTTTTAGAAGTAATAAGAAGTACATTGAAACAGCACTAATCCCTGCTCACAGGTCTTGCCTGAGAACAGTGTTTGTAGGACCATTCAAGACTGGTCATGACTGGGACAACTCAGTTAGTGCTAGACCATAGCTCAGAGACAAGCTCAATTCTGTGCCTGGCAGTTGGTGCTGACTATGAGCTGAGAGCCTCGGCTCTGCACGTTACTTGTGCATCACTAGGACTAGACGCTGGTTTTACTCTTGCTGTAATAGCTGGGTTTCAGTACTAACACACTGCCACCTTTAATACAACCAGTCAGTCGAGACAAGGCAGCAGGCCCAATCTGATCCAAGGAGCCTGAAAACAGACCCAATCTCCTGATGGGTGTCACCTTGGGCTCTACTTTCATTTCTGTTGCTGAAATAATCACCCCGACCAAAGGCAACTTTGAGGGAGAAAGGATTTATCTGGCTTATAATTCCAGCTCACAGTCCAGTACTGAGGAAAGACAAGGCAAGAACTCAAAGCAGGAATTTGCAGACAGGCCTGTTTACAGTTCCACACGGCCTTACCTCTGACCAAGGAACTCCACTCACAGCCAAAGAAGTATAATAGGAACTAAGGAGGTGCTCCCTACTAGATGACAGTCAGGTTCATCCTTATACAGTTCAGGAAGACTTGCCCTGGCCCGCAGTGGGTTGGATCCTCCGACACCAACTAACGATCAAGACAATCCCCTACAGATACGCTCCAGACCAGTATGATCTCGGCAATTCCTCAATTGAGATTCTCTTCCCAAAAACTGTTAGGTTATGTCAAGTTAGTATTTAAAGCTAACCATGTAAATGTGTGTAGCCATAATTCATAGCGGCTGCTGCTATATCAACTGGCCAGAAACCACAGGAGAGTCAGGTAAACAAACAGTCTGCAAGTTTTCCAGGAGCTCTGGGCAGACAAGCTTCTCACAAACTGCTTCTCCACCATGGAAGCTTCTCTTCGCATCTGGGGTTATGGAAATAACAACCATTAAACTATCTGGATTTGTTTGGTTGCCAAGATTTTAAAAGCAAACCATCTTTAATTCTCTCCCAGAGAGAATGATTAGACTATTATTGTTCATACTGGCCCTGCTGGAGAGGGCCCTGACTAGCTGTCTCTGCCTATGAAGCTCTGAGTTTTGAAATGAGGAGACCATCGGAAGAGCTGGTGTGTGACGCTGCAAGCGGCTCTGTAATTTGCGTCCTGTACAAAGAGCTGATCAGTGGGTGAGCTGTGGTTGAAATCTTTGGGAGTGCTGGCTTACTGAACTGTGTCCATCAGGTCTATGCTCATACTTGGCTCAAAAAGGCTTCTAGCCACACCTTCCACATCTGATAGGATCCGTGGCAAAGGACTAGTGAGCATCCTGTCAAGTTTGTTTCAGTTTATAATCCGCTGCAGAGTAAGAACTGGGACACACTACGTGTGACCAGCACATGGGTGAGACATTTATCAGGTGCATCTGATAAGATCCCAAGACAGCCCAATCCTGATCACAAGACAAGACCCCCAGATGCTGCGCCATGCTGTCTCAGCAAGCCAAGCTGCCGTGAAGGTTTCCGCACACTTATTCAGCAGGCTACTTTCCTCGCCCTCTATGAATAGTTTGTGGGCTACTGCTGGTGCCTGGACAACCCTGATTAGTTTATACCATGCTCCCTACATTTCCAAGTCAGTGGAGCACTGCTGAGCTGCTTCCTGCACAGGAGAAGCTCCTGATTGAACTAGGCTTGGCATCTCACCCCAAGAAGCTCACTCAGGGGCTGACTATTGATCTGTGTAATGACACCCAGCTCGGGAAAGTTGGCCTGATGGGGTGAGGCTAATCTCTGGACCAAGAAGTTGGGGGGGGCGTCTCTCCAAAGATAGCAGAGTGGAGGAAGACATAGAGGAGGTAAACAGAGAGACAGAAATAACAAAGTGCAGAAATTCCAGACACATAAGAGAATAAAGCAAGCAGTGACTGCACCCTTGAAGATCATCAGCAGCTTCTGAGAACCAGACCAGATCATGTGGTCTTTTGTAAAAAGCGCCCTCTCCTAAAGAAGCCCAAGGGAAGCCAGAGTCTCAGAGGAAGGGCAAAGCCAATGCACTCCAAGGAAATTTAAGAGGATGTGTATGCAGCATGCCAAAGGAGTGTGTGTGTGTGACTGTGGTATGTGTAGTATATGGGTGTATGTAGTGTGTGATGGGTGCATGTAGTGTAAGGGTATGTGTAGTGTATGGCTGTGTATAGTGTAAGGATATGCATAGTGTAGCGTAAGGGTGTGTGTCATACATGGGGGATGTAGTATTAGGGTGTGTGTAGTATGTGGGGTATTATAAGGATGTGTATACTATAAAGGTGAGGGTAATACAAGGGTGTGTATGTAGTTCATGGGTGTGTATGTAGCATTTGGGGGTTTAGTATAAGGGCTGTGTAGTGTAACGGTCTGCACGGGAAAGCTGCAGGTGAACTTTGGGTGTCTTGCTCTATCAGCTTCCATCTTTAAATCTTTATTTATTATTATGTATGTGATACTGCACATGTACAACACATGAATGGAGGTCAGAGGGCAACTCTGTAGACTGTTCCTCTCCTTTCACCTTTCCATGGCTATGTGTGGCCAGTGTCTTTATCTGCTGATGGCTCCTCTACCGTACATTTTGAGATAAGGTCTTACATAAACCTGCAGCTGACCTATCAGCTACTGGCTGGCCAGCAAGCCCTCAAGATCACCTTTCTGGGGTGAGGGCACAGCACTGGGGGCTTGGGCACATGTCCCTACATCTGGCTCTCCACATGAGCTTTGGTCCTCATGCCTGTGCAGTAAGCCCTCCACCCACTGACGTACTGATGCTGAAGTCCTGATTCTAGAAATTGAAGTCCTGATATGGGACGAAAATGAAAGATAAGTTGCCTCTGAAACAGAGATGGAGCAATTACTACATTTGGGGAGCTAGTCTAAGGATCTCATAAAGCTTTAAATTTTTATTTCTCATGGCAACTCTGAAGCAGTTGTCATTGTCACCTTCCTTGTACAGATGAAGCGATTGAGAGGCAACCCTAGGTCACATGGCGCGTACTGCTCAAGGGAGACTACGCCAATGCAGAAGAAAACAATAACAGTGCCTGTTGCCGTCAAAGCGACCCAGTTTCATCTTTCCAATCCAGTGTGATCAACAAAACACAGGTTTATGTTACATTTGTACCACAGTATAATCACTGGCTTACTGATTTGACTCTAGCTTTAGACAATACCTACGGGTCTCTGTGTCTACAGTTCCTCAAACACTAGCGGATACACACAACAAAAATGTGTGTTTTTTTAACGAAAATCGGTGTATTTCAAAGAGAAATATCCAAGAAGGTCTTGATTGGCAGACAAGGAAAGTGGTTCTGCCGTATGCAGAGTAGAGAACAGCTGTAGATGGAGCCTGAGCTGGTTGCGGCAGTGTTGGGTAAGGGAGCAGAACAGAAAGGCTGGAGGAGGGGTTTGGGAAGATGAGATCTTCCGAGAGAGCCTGTGGGAGGGACTGTCACAGAAATCAGACACAAGGCACTGATGTGTGCGGGAGCCTAAGAGATTTAGTGTTGCAGAAAATGACGTTGGACTGTCAAGAGGAACAGGCCTTCGTCACAACCCAAAAGCAAAGAGGACCCACTGCTGTAAGAACTGTTGCGTCATCCTCACTCACTGAAAACCTGTGTGTGTGTGTATGTGTGTGTGTGTGTGAGAGAGAGAGAGAGAGAGAGAGAGAGAGAGAGAGAGAGAGCAAAGGGGGGAGAAAAGCAAAGAGTGCCCCCTAGACCAAGCATGAAAACCTGTGTTTAAATTGAATCTCCATATCCATTAACGGCACTGGAGCTGGGAATGGCTTCAGCACATATCCCTGACCCTAAAACTCAAGGAGGGGCAGAGACAGGCAGCTCCCTTTAGCTTTAGCATCCCAGTTTAATTGATGATCTCCAGGTTCAGTGAGAGACCTTGTCTCAAAAGAATTAGGTGTAGAGCTGGCCGAGAAGGGCACCTAATGCCGACCTCTGGCACACACACTTACACACATGCCCACATGAGCAAGCACAAATGTCATACACGTACGCAAAAGAAAGAAAACAGAAGTAAAACATATACAATGGATTTTTTAACAGTAAGCATTTGGATCCACTCCAGCTATTGAAAACAGGAAAGACCTTTATTAAAAAGTGTTAAAGAGCCAGATGTGGTGGTGCGCACATCAGCAAGGCTGCGTCTGGAGGATGTTGCGTTCAAAGACAACCTTAGTTCTAGAATGTGACTCTGTCTCAAAAATCCAATGAAAACTAGGCCATAAAACTATCTGGACACACCAGGCCCTTTGCTATGAAACATCTTGTAACCACCATTTGGCAATATGGCATTGACGCTCGAATGCCAGAAACTCTGCCAGCACCAACACCACACAGCCAAGTATCTCTGTCACCGTGTTTGCTGGGAGACTGTAGTCCCATGGGTGCACACCGGATGGCAGAGCCCGGGGAGCGTGGGGCTGGGGCACCTGGCCTGCACTTAAAAACGAGGGCTTCTGCACCGAATGTGTGCAGGACGGCAGCGAGAGAATTCAGAGCGGCGCCAAACGCTACCACACACACGTGCTGTGCCCTGTTCCTGCAGAAAACATGCCCAGAGCAGACGGATCCCAGATGAGAGAAAGCATTTCCTCACCAAGGGGCCCATGGTATGCCTTACCCTTCAGTTACCAGTGTGGCATCATGAGCAGGTACTTTGGGAGGAAGTTCTTGCCTAGCCTACCCCACTCTATACCTGTATCAAGCTAAAAATCCACTTGGCTGTAGGGCCAGGCCAGTATCTAAAGGGTCTTTAACAGCTGCCTTGTGTGCTGTTTCTATAAAACTTAATCTCTTCATCCTTCTATCAAAATCTATCCCTTCTAGAACAAGATGTAGTTGTAGTTATGATTTATTTTTCCGGTATGGCTTGTTCACTATTAGGGTTCCAGATAATAGCCAATGATATTTATAGGCCAACTGGCATTGCCTTTACTGATGTTTTTACAAGAATGTTTAGTTTATAAAAATACAATAATGTTATCACATATTTGACACCAAATACATGTACTTCTAAGTGTGCTGCAAACCATTTCATTTAATTTTTCCCAAGTTGATTTTTGTATCGCTGTGAACAAAGTATCTGAGAGACACACTCTGAGAAAGAGGGGGCTACATGGGCTCCATTTCAGAGAGTTCCATCCTTGGTTGACTGGCCCTGAGTGCTTGGGCAGCGGATCATGGCAGCAGGAACACGTGACGCAGGAACACATAGGGCCAGGGCAGGAATTAATCCCCAAGGAATACTTCTAGTGAGCTACTTCCTCCAACCAGGCCTCATCGTCTACCATTTTCTACCTCCTACCTCCTACCTCCATGATATTATTATATGGTTATTATATTATAGAGTTATTAAGCCATTGAGGGATTAATCCTTTGATATGCCAGGGCCCTCATGATCTACCTCTGGAAATGCAATGACAGACACATGCAGAGGTATTCTCCACTAATCCCGCCTCTCCACTTCCTGTCTGCCATGATGGAAGTTGAACCTTTGGAAACTGTGAGCCCAGATGAGTCACTGTTCCTTTAAGTTGCGCTCTTGGGTGTCTGCCATAGTGACAAGAAGAATAACAGGAGCCGGGCAGTGGTGGCACATGCCTTTAATCCCAGCACTTGGGAGGCAGAGGC
>LOEQ01002890.1:121366-139929 GCA_001685075.1 Bramus lutescens | reverse complement strand
TGTGAGTTTGAGGCCAGCCTGGTCTACAAGAGCTAGTTCCAGGACAGGCTCCAGTGCTATAGAGAAACCCTGCCTTGAAAAAAAACAAAACACACAAAAAAAAAGAAAAGAAAAAAAGAGAAAAAAAAGAATAGCACAGTACATATTATTATTCCCACTTCACCAGAGGGAAAACTGAGGCTCAGAGATGCCAGCTACTGCGCCCTCAGCCATATAATTACCTCCCAGAATTGGCCCTGTCATAGTCTAATAAAGGAGCAAGCCTGCCTGGGAGGCGAGGGCCATCCTCCCATTTCCATGGATCTTTCTAGCAGGCGTCTAAGCTTGTTTCTCCTGTATGGAGCTACCAGGCCTGGTTTCACATGTGTCTCAGATAACAGTTCCGACAATCCATCTGGCCTCGGCTCCTCCCAGCCTTCATTAACTCTAGCTTCATTGTCACCTGTTCCGCTGTGACCCTGACTTCCCTGCTCGCTTCTCTCCTTTCTCCTAGGAAATGAATTCCTGCCTCACTGTCAGCTCCTTCCTCAATTGTGTGAACCCTGAGGCAAAGCAGTCCCCTGTGTGTGAGCGCTTACAGTTCATCACCCACCACCCCACCACCTCCTCAGCTCTGGCTGGTCTGTCGTCTCTGGTTTCAGAAGAGACCAAACGGGGTTTTCTGGCCTGCATGAGTAGTGTGTGTGTGTGTGTGTGTGTGTGTGTGTGCACGCAGTTGCATGTGTGTGGGTATGCATGTTCATGTGGTTATATGCATGTAAGAGTGTGTCTATTGTGTGTATCTGTGTGTATGCATGTTCATGTATGTGTGTGTGTGCATGTGAGTGTATGTGTGTATGCATGCACATGTATGCGAGTGTGTGTGCCTAGAAACATACAATAGAATATGCTTGTAAACTTAACATTAATCAGGTAGTTTATATTCCATACATGGTTTGTAATTTGGGTCTTAAATTTCCTATCCTTTCAATTTTCATTTTATCTTGTGAATTATTCTACCAGAGTGGACTACAACTCATATCCTTTTGAAGAAATAAAACATAATTTTCTGGTGTTTATTTGCCTTGCTCAGAAAGGTCGAATTTCTCAAAGCATTACATGAGTAGTTGATCCAGTACCAATGAATTGTCCCTCAGAAAGCGCTGGAGTCCTTCCAGTCAGGGACGAACGAAAAGCAAGAGGAAAAGGAGGAGCATGTCCCTGTCCCTCCTTTGCCATCGCCACCTCAGACCTCCCTCGCCGCGCCGCGTGAGCCTCTGCCCTGGGACTGTCTTGCAGCCAAGATAAAGAGGGCAGACTGTCGTGTTGTGTTGTCATTGAGATTTTACTGAACCTCTGTTTCTCCAATCCTCCTGTCGTCGTTGTCCCTGGCCACACACACATAGCAAAAATGAAACTGTAAAATTGGAATGCATGAGGGTAGGGAACACACATGAGGGTGTGCACAAGCACACATATGTTCCTATAACTTTCCTTCTTTTATACAGTTAAAGAAGCAGCTTTGTGAACAAAATAGCATTTTGATCAACTTTAATTTCCAACTGACTCAACTTAGCACTGGGTAATACATGACATTACAGAATCTTTATAGCTAATGCCTTTCGTTTTTATTTCTTTTTCACAGTGTGTAAATGCCATGACTGTGATCATGGCTACTTCATTCTGGACTCATTACAAAAAATTTTTTAAAAGAGGATACATAACGATTTTTACTTCAAAATATAAACAAAGCAGCAAATCTGTGCAACTGGGGTCAAGACTGGAAGAGACAAATTCAATATGTCAAAAGGCAGAAGCCACAGCTATGGGGGGGGAAACAGATAAAAGGAAGTCAAATCTCTCTGACGAAAGTAATGTTTGATTGCATTTCTCCCCCTCTGATACGCTGGGGGGGGGAATTTCCCCCAGGGGCCAAGAATGGACATTGTGAAGGGCACATGTCTGCTACAGAAGCCCTGTGCAGCCTCCATGCACTGTGTTTAAAGCCATCATGGTTGTAGCTGTACGCCAGTATGTGTGTAGCCTTCAGATAAGCAATTGACCGTGAAATAATAGTACACAGCTTTTAATACATACCCTCTGGTTATGGGTGTGCATACTAAACATACAGTATTTTAAATATATGCATATACATACAAACACACAAATCCCTACCAGTTCAAGCCCTTGTGACTAAATGCACTGTCAGCTGCTGGAAATCTCCCCTCTCCTCTCCCTAAGGTCTCAGGTGTGGGATTCATGAGCCAATGTCTCAGCTAGAACAGGTGTCTATCGCTGGGTAAATAGCAATTAGGCCCAAATTTCAGACTTTTTTTTTCAAATCCCTTTCGGAGGAAAAGCCCAGGAATAAATAGTTGATGTAACGGCCAGGGGTATTGTGTAGCTCCATAGCCTCCAGCTGGTCTATTACATACTATACACAGGCAAAGAATACGGGCACCTGACAGATGTGTTCTGTTAGCTTCATTAGGAAAGAAACAAAGAAACTCCTCAATTAATAACAGCAGAGCCAAATGGGGGTGGGGGGGCTTGAGGGGAGAGGAATCATAGCCTGTTATTTAAACAGAGTCAGGGAGCCTTTCACCAGTGGCTTAATATGATTCATTAATAAAAACAGCTTTTTGAATGCCCAGTTTAAGTCAAAAGAAATCACTAGCATTTTTTTCCCTCTCTCTCTCTCCAGAAAAGGAAGGGCAAAATGACAAATGGCCGCTGTTAAATTCATTCCATGTGGGGACAGCCCTTCTCAAAGAGCCTTTAAACGGCAAGGCTGGGTGTTTGTCACATTAAGTGGCAGAGCAGTTCTCAGAAATCGACTGTGGCACATCAGGGTCTCAGATGAACGGTCAGCGGTGGCCATCCAATAATTTTATATATCCAGACCAGGATGCAATTAGTATTGTTTAAATGAACAGGTTCTTTTTGTTTTTAGTCGTGAAATGTAGCTCTTATCAGGATGAAAAGAAAAGCTGTCTCTCCTGTCGCTTTTAATTTTCCTTTTTCTTTTTTTTTCACCCCTTGAACCGGATTGACGTACAGAAGCCCTGGATGTGGTGATGGCTTTTATTTCTTGCAAGCAACAAAAAACGTCTGGTTATTTCTTCCTTTGTATATCTGCCCTGCTGAAAACACAGTGGACCTCCGTGTAGCTCAACACGCGCTGTCTACAGTAGCAGCAAAAGGAGGGTTCTAAAGGAAATCTTCTTTTTCTATGCATGTCAGAATCTGCGGGAAAACTCAGCTCCTACAATATCAATTGTCCTGGGGTGACGTCGGGTGATATTCTAAAGAACAACACCGTCCTTGGCTTCCAGGACGGCTAGACAGCCTGACCCAGTTGCAAGGCTTAAGGAGAAAATGGATTCCTGATAACTCTCTCCCAGTCAGCACGGCTCAACCTAACAAGCATAGAATACAAAGGGCACAGAAGCTGGAACCTAGAGAATTCTGGGAAGCTTAGGTCATTATCTAGGTAATCCGGATCTATCTGAGGTTAAATTGCATTGAGTGCATTCACCTGGATAGATTTGTATGCCCTATGAGTTCACAGAACCAGGGTTAGAACTACCCACAGCACACTTGAATGCCAAATGACCACAGAAGTCCCTGAGTAACCTAGGCCAGCAAGGATGGGCTCCAACATCAGAACTGAACGCTCATCTGTCTAATTGGGGTGTTGTCCCGCCAAAGAAACAGAAATCAAAACAGAAATGGTCATGGCCAAATATGAAGGCCAGGGGCTTTGTGATGGAAATGTAATTGTAAATCTTTATGGCCAACTCAGGCTGTGGCGTCTTGATGCTCTTCAAATTTTAAAATATACTCTTGGCTTCCATTTGTTTCCGCCACCCCCACCCCCGCAAATAATAGCCACAGAGCAAGAAAGCCTGATATCTCCTTCCAAATGGGCAAGAAGGCAAAGAAAAGCCATGGGGTTTTCTGCAACTGAAGGCATCCTTGAGGCAGAAGTCTCTCCCTACACTGTTCATATGTCACATGTGATGCAAAGGACTTGAACACATTTAGGAGGGAAAGTTAAAATAAGAAACAATCACATTTGGGCATCAAGTCATTACAGATCTTCAACTTCAGAGGCTGATGTGAATTCTAGACTCAATTACAGAAACCTGGAGGCAGGAACTGAAGCAGAAACCATGGAGGAACACTGTCTGCTTTTTGTGGCTTTGTTAGCCTGCTTTCTTATACCATCCAGGGTTGCCCATTTAATGGTGGCACTGCCCACTGTGGGACTGGGCTCCCACACCAACCATTAATGGAGAAAATACCCCCATACACTTAGCCAAACCAGTGGAGGCTATTTCTCAAGTGGGGTTCCTTCTTCCCAGATGACTGTAACCTGTGTCAAGTTGACAATAAACTGACCAGTGTTTACACTCCTTCCAAGCTAGTATGGCATCTATATGAGCAATTCTCTTTGTTCAGTACATTTATATGCAGAAGTCATGGGGCTTTATTTTCTTTTAAGCAGAGAATTGGAAAGAATTTATGGTTTTATTTTTTTTTTACCTTCTCGAGAATATTTGAAAAGAGAATGAGAACACAGAGAATATTCCCAAACAGGAAAATGTCTTGCTTAGTAAAATTAGTGTTTGCATTTATGTTTCTTGGGGAGGGGAGGGTACATGATTTGTGACAAAAAAAAAAAAGTTGAGATCTTAATTGGAAGCATGAATTGAGAAAAAATTCTCCATATAGTTTTGTTGTTTGCACAAAGAAAAAGCCACATTCCATTTCCTTCCATTCAGGCGTCATTTATCTCTCCAGTGCTGTCCAAAGATTCCAGGGGCCAGGCTTGATTTGGCTAACTCTGTCGCAGGCTTGTTCAGACAAGTGCACATAAGCAAAATATCCGAGAATAGCTAAGTCCTGGGTAAATGTCACCACTTACCACACTGTCTTACAGTCTCAAATGGCTCCTTATAGTCCTATTTGTCCTATCTGTCAAGAGACCTGCTGATATTAGCATTCCACTTTGCTGTCAATGTCCCTCTATTCTTTTGAAACCTTGAGATTCCATTGGCATTTGGTAAAGGAGGCAAGAAGCAAACAATTTTCATCGTGTCTGAAGTGGGCCACATTTACAATCATTTCACCCACTCTATCCTTTCATTCTTCCTAACTAGGACCGTAAAAGAGAAAGTCACAGAAACTGTTTTTGTACAGCCAAGAAACCCTTTGAGAAGCCAACTTTCACTAGAAGAATAAATAATCGTCTTAGAATGTTCTATCACTCAGAAGTAGCCTTGATGGAAAGGAAACATAAATGAAAAGAGAATAGAAACAACTTAAACATATAAAGCAACATCTTCATCTGTTTGAAAATGGAAACCAGACCGTACAAGACTACTCTCAGCAAATCTGGCCATGTATTTATCCTTCATGTGGAGTATATCTAACTGTGTAAGACAGGGCTCTCAACAGCCTGATGCATTCAAGGAGTGATTCCACAACTCAGAAGACTCAGCCCCTGCAGCAAACAAATGAAAACTAAACAGCAAAACATGCCATTGTCATGCTCACTAAACCTTCTTTAAAATTTCTTAGCCAGACTCAGGAGGCAGAGTCAGGTGGATCTCTATGAGTTCAAGGCCAGTCTGGTCTACAGAGCTAGTTCCAAGACAGCCAGGACTGTTTCACAGAGAAACTCTGTCTTGGAAAAAGAAAATTCTTAGCTAGAGTGGGAGAGCTGGCTCAGCAGCTAAGGGCACTGTCTGCTCTTCCAGAGGATCCAGGTTCAATTCCCAGAACCCATGTGGCAGCTCACAACTGCCTGTAACTCCACCTCCAGGAGATTTAACACTCTCACACAAACACCTCTGCAGGCAAGATGCCAACACACATAAAATAAAATTAAATAAGTCATAAAAAATGTAAAACATCCTTATCTAATGTGCTATTTTTACAGTGTGTATGTGCAGGTGCACACGAGTCACGGTCTGCTGTGCAGAGGCCAGAGGACAACTCTCAGGAGTTGGTTTTCTCCTTTCATGGTTGGATCAGGGCTGAAGCTCGGTCACCAATCTTGAACAGCAAGCATTTTCACCTGATGGATGAGTCATCTTGCCGGCGCCACAGAGCTATGCGAATAGTAACTGTCCATGTTGATGAGACAGATTTTCACTTTCATTATTGATGATCTATAAACTGACCCTATTCTACAGAAAAGTAGTCTGGCACTGTTTCAATCTTCTTAAAACTAGTTATATTCATTTAATGTGAAATCCCCTTTTCAGAAGATATTTGGAAATTAATCATGTCAAATGGGTAAATCTCAAATTTAAATGGGGTAGCTCTCCATAGTAAAACATTGAAATGAAACCCACACATTTGCATACTCATGAATTTCATAGAAACACTAACCTGGAAGCCATAGTATATGTGCAAAGAGTAAAAGAGAGAGAGAAATATATATACTAAGATGAAGACTTTAACATTTGTAAAGGAAAATCCCTAACATGACATTATGAGACAAAGAACTTCCAAAGATACCTTTGGGTTTGTTTTCTGTTGTGTGCCAAGAGTTTTGAATAACTTAAGAAAATGAATATGGATTAGAGTTAGAAAAAGAAAAAGAGATTATGTTCTCTATTGAGTTGTTCTGGTTTGAGACACTGGCTGATTTTAGAAGAGATACATTTATTTATTTACTTATTATTTATTGCTTGGGGGGTGCCTACCTGAACACGCATGTGAAAGTCAGAGGGCAGTTTGAAGGAGTCACCTCTCTCTTTCTACCACAGGGAACTAACTCACGGATCACATTTAGGTCATACGGCTTAGCAACCAAATGCCTCAACCCTCTGAGCCACCTCACCAGGCAGGAAGAGCCAGGTTCTGAGAAAATTTCCTGCTTTTATTACATGTGCAGACTTGAGATGAAATATGAAAATAACTGTTTTTCTTACCTATACCTACAATAGACTTATACTTTTGTAGTATTTTTCTACAAATATGCAATTCATTGTCAACAAAAATATTGGCAGTAGTAAAATTATGAATAAAAATCTCATTTCATATTTTATATTATAGTTTTTTTAATGTGAGTTGCTTTGAGAACTGAACAAAAATATAAGTTTAAAATATTTGAAAAGCTTGAGGTTTTTCCTTTTTCTTTTTTTAGACCTTCTATGATAAATGAAATATTTAATTCATAGAGAACAATTATTCTTGTTTAACATACATTAGGCTCTGTGCTTAGCCAATGGGAACAACTCCCTTAATCTTTGCAACAACCCTGGAAGGACAGATACTAATTCTATCTGGAGGCACGAAGGTACTGTCAGCATCCTGCCTCAGACCACAGACAGCCAAGAGCCAGCCCTGGTCTTTGAATCCCATGTTATTTCTATGCAATATCCTGTGATAGACATGTCTGAAATGGCCTCCCTTCCAGGCTACGCCATTTATTAAGAATAAAAAATGATGAATTTAATTATTTAAGATGAGATTGCAGCCGGTGATTAATCTGAGCTGGTGCATCCCCTTTATTCCTTTGTTCGGAGAGCGATTTGAAGAGCGGGAAAAGAATTCCAGAAGTATCTTTTCTGAAACCACCCAGCACCGTTGTAGCTTTGCATCCAGGAGCAAAACGATTCACAGCTTATGAGGCAGTCATCACGGCCACATTTTCCTCCCCGGGTGGGGTCTGTTCACCTTGACACCGGCTGAAGAGAGAGTATGTAGGTCCTGCTTCCAGTGTTTTGTGCTTGGTCATAAAGGCTGGGCAAGTCACCCTCTTCCTGTTTCTTCTTAAACATCTCTCCTTCTGGTTTGTCACAGCTGCCCCCTGACACGGTCTCCTTTTTTTCTCTCTCTCAATTTCATTCCCTTCTTTATAAGGTAATTATATCTACATCAAAGGAAGTCGTTTGGATTGCCTTCCTTGTTCTTGGGGCAAAGCCACACAGGTAAAGTGCTGCGTAGGCTGGTAGTGCAGTTGAGGGTGGTTTAGTGGTGTGTGCTGCCTTTGAAGCCAAAAGAATGTCAGCCATAGTTTAAAGGAGGCCTCACCGTAAGTCCTCTCCTCACTCTCAGAAATTAAAGGGGAAAGTGTAAGCGTGGCTCACAGACACACATAGGGACACAAGCAGGGGGATCTCTCCAAGCTCGATGCCAACCTGGACTACATGGTGAATTCTAGGCCAGTCTGAGCCACGGAGTGAAACCCGGTCTCAAAAAATAAATAAACAAAGAGAGCGTGAGAGGGGTAGAGCCCATCTTTGTGGATGAGCGATATCAGCTGACCTTCGGTAGTCTCGCTCTGTGCATAAGCAAGTTTTCTGAACATGGGATTTCATACAACCTGCAACGTCTATTTTAATCTCTGTGGGGGAGGAGGTGGGCTTTTTAATGGTGTTTTCCTCTTTCAGCCTTGCTTTACCCTCGACTACAAATTACTCTGGTCTGCTCCTCTCCGGCACTTAGCTAGCTTGTTGCTGTGTCCCAGCTCACCATGTGGGTTCTGGCATCAAAGCCTTGGGCCGATTTTATTTCATTTGTATTTGCTGTCAGAGCAATGTCTTTATTCTGCAATGCCCTTCTCAAATCACCTCTCAGGTGGTTTGATAGAAGCAGCATGCCACAGAAATAATTTATAAAAAAAAAACTTTGTCAAAAAATCCATGTTATTTTTGTGTTTCACCCTGTGAATACTGAAGGCACAGCACACTTAGTTCAACAGCATCCTGAGTTCCATTTGTGAGATGAAAGTACCTTTTATTTTCAATTTCCCCAAGACAGCTCATCTGTTTTCCTCCTAGGGAAGGGATTCTTGGGGTGGGGGGGGAGTACAAATGACTGCTCAGCAATAAACCTTTTTACAGTATCATTTGTTTCAGACTGCCAGGTGACACTTAGACTGATGTAGTTTTGCACCAAATTCTCACAAAATCAAGGATAAAGTACATTTAGGGAGCCGACGAGGCTGTAGAACTCCATCCCGTCACGTGAGCAAGGAAGGGAATGAGGGCTGCAGCGGCCTCAGACCCCGACCATCCTGCCTGAGCAAGGCAGTGCAGGTGTGGATCACAGCAGAACACGCCTTTCTTCTGGTGTAGGAAGCAGAAGGGAGGGGGAGCAAGAGATTGAAGCGGGGAGATGGATGAAGCTGGCAGGTGGTGGGCAGGGATCAATCCAGTTTGTCACATCCCGGATTGTAAGGAATCCATCTCGCAGCGACACTGATGACGAAGGATATTCAGCCTGGTTCACACCGAGGCAAAGGGCAGCACTGAAACTCAGATGCGAACAGAGAATACACCATACAGAGTGCTGGCAGCTGGAAACCAAGACAGCATGGAGCACAGATCCACCAGGTTCTTTGTAGAGGCACAGCAGCTGCCGCCCACCCTCGCCACTTCAATATGACCTGATGACAGCTGTCCCCCAGCAGACGAACCTTTTAAGGGCTGGCCCCTGCAGACCAGAGGTCAACTGGATGCCAGAAAGAACAAGCTGGTGTCTAGGTCCAAGTCAGCACTGGACTGAAGAGAAGCCTATCTGCTAAGATTGACAGGCCCATGCCCTGCTCATTGCTGTGAACCACACTAATCCAAACTTCCTCACAGCAACCGTTATGTACTGGTTCACTTTTCCCACCATAGAGGTGGAGTAGCCTCAAACATTTGGCCTTCTCCATCTACTACCAGGTAACTAGTAAGTGACAACCCCACAGTCCCCCTTTGTCCTTCACAGCACCTATCCTGATTAACATATATACATGTGTGTATATTAAGTAGAATATGTTTTATATCTAATATACAAAATGCAATATATATTTACTTGTGTTATGATTTTCCTCCTAAAAAGAAAGCCCCACAAAGTGTGTACTACTACATTCCAGGGCTGAACATGGTACCTGGCATACAGTGGAAACTGGAATGCTACATAAAATAAGTGACTGAATGTTTAGATGGATGAATGTATAAATTAAAAGAATATGTAGAAATTTCTAGCATATATAGAATGTCTGGAGTATGTAGAATGTCTAGAGTATTAGAATTCTAGAATATGTAGAATGTCTCTAGAGTATGTAGAATGTCTCTAGAGTATGCAGAATGTCTAGAGTATGCAGAATGTCTAGAGTATGTAGAATGTCTAGAATATGTAGAATGTCTAAAGTATGTAGAATGTCTAAAGCATGTAGAATGTCTAGAATATGTAGAATGTCTCTAGAGTATGTAGAATGTCTAGAGTATGTAGGATGTCTAGAGTATGCAGAATGCCTAGAGTATGTGGAATGCCTAGAGTATGTAGAATATATAGAGTATGTAGAATGTCTAGAGTAGGTAGAATGTCTAGAGTATGTAGAATGCCTAGAGTATGTAGAATGTCTAGAATATGTAGAATGTCTAGAGTATGTAGAATGTATAGAGTATGTAGAATGTCTAGAGTATGTAGAATGTCTCTAGAGTATGCAGAATGTCTAGAGTATGCAGAATGTCTAGAGTATGTGGAATGTCTAGAGTATGTAGAATGTCTAGAGTATGTAGAATGCCTAGAGTATGTAGAATGTCTAGAATATGTAGAATGCCTAGAGTATGCAGAATGTCTAGAGTATGTAGAATGCCTAGAGTATGTAGAATGTCTAGAATATGTAGAATGTCTAGAGTATATAGAATGTATAGAGTATGTAGAATGTCTAGAGTAGGTAGAGTGTCTCGAAAGTGGGCTATGACATGTGAAGATGAAGTCTTAAGAAATGAGGTAGGGAAAAGGAAGTGTGATTGAATACAAGTGGCATGAAGGCAGAAAGGGACAGCATTTTAAAGGAAGAAGGATGCCAGCAAGAAGAGGGCAGCAGGGACAGAGGAGGGACTGGGGAAGAAGAATAAACTAAAACAAAGCACAACACATATATGAAAATAACAGAATTAACATAAAAAATAAATAATAGAAATGAAAGAACATCTGTCCAGGGCATAGAAAATAGAGTTTCCATCTTCTGGTCAGGCTAGAAAACAAATTTATTTCATCACGGTGCACCCACCCTGAGTTTTTTGGGTTTTGCTTTTTGTTTTTTAATATTTCTGATGTGGGACTTGTGATTTACAGAGTCCCAAAATTATGATCGTAGAGTTGTTTGGGTTTTTGTTTTTCCCCTTTTTCTTATTGCCTAGAGTATAGCCTGAATCATTAACATTATGAAATAAGGATCATGAATGACGGTCAATATAGGACAGGCAGAACACCTACCATGGGTAAAGCTTGGGCATGGGGCCCCTTCACACTGGAACTTAGCAACTCTCCTTCAGAGCCACCTATTAAAGCACACACATTTCCAGGATCAGCCCTAGAGATCCTGACTCGGGGAGCCTGAGCACAGCCTGGGATTTTGCACATGGGGGGTTTCTAGCATTTGCATACCTTCACTTCCATGAGTGTTCCAGACATCCCCAGCAAGAAAACTGGAAGCTGCCAGATAGCTCTGACAAAGGCCATTCATTATTGTTCCTAGAGAAAAACACTTTCAGTAACTACCAGGCACCTGCCCGTGACCATGATACAGGGAGAAAATCCAACTGTATTTCAAATCCTATAATATCCTCTGGCCAGATTCCGTTAGGAACTATAAAAGCTGATCCAAAATAACCATCTAAGCAGCAACATTTGGGTAGACTTGCAGGTGGTTAGCAGTGCTCAGGTGAACAAAGGGTAGGCAGGCAGTGTTATGAAGAAGGGCACCTGCAAGTAAGTAGATACAAGTGTCACCTACAGTCCATTCTCGAATCAGAGAGCCAACCAATCACTGTAATGATAATATCAATAGTCTTTTTATAACAGCCTTTCTCTAAGCACTTATTTGTCTAATATCTAACAATTTCCTACATTAAAATATGACTAATCCTTGTGGCAGGAGCCTCTGACATAACCTCTATGTTATAGAGTATTATTAATTTAAGATGTGTTCCATTCATTTATGCTGTGGAATATTTGTTTATTGATGCAAAGGTGAGTTGCATTCTTTCATGTTACATTTGCTTAACTCTGTGAAGCTGTGTTACTTTGCCTGTCTAGAACAACTGATGGGCCTAATAAAGAGCTGAAGGGCCAACAGTGAGGCAGGAGAAAGGGTAGGCGGGGCTGGCAGGCAGAGAGAATAAATAGGAGAAGAAATCTGAGAGGAGAAATCAAGGAACGAGAAAAGGAGGAGAGGAGAAAGCAAGGGGCCAGCCACCCAGCTACACAGCCAGCCACAGAATAAGAAGTAAAGAAAGGTATACAGAAATAGAGAAAGATAAAAGCCTAGAGGCAAAAAAAAAGATAGATGAAATAATTTAAGAAAAGCTGGCTAGAAACAAGCCATTCATAAGTAAGAATAAGCCTCCGTGTGTATTTATCTGGGTGTGGGCTGGTAGGCCCCGTGATTTCACCTCCTGGCAATCCTAGTGGCCTACCGCTCAGAAACATAAAGCAGTCAATGTGGTGTGACGTTTCTCCTAAGACTGAGGCGTTTGTTTCACCGTGATCCTCTGCTGCCCCTTCAGTCACCGGCTTTCAGCCCAGCAGCTTCCATACTGTAAGCCGTCCTAGGCAGATCCACAAGCACTGAACCATGCTGGGAGCTGACAGCCCACAGCCTATTCCATCCTTTGGTGCTTGCCAAGATGAACTTAGCATTCAGCCCTCAAGGCTTTAATAGAGAACTTGACCACAATACCTGAGAAAACGAGCCAGCCATGTTAGCTAATGTTGGTCCAGATCCCAGATCTGCTATTTGACAGAGTCTCACCCTGTGCCATAGGCTATCCTGGAGCTTACTATGCAGCTTGAACAAACACTTGAACTCACAATCCTCCTGCCTCCAACAGCCCAAGTACTGGGCTTACATGAGGGTACCACCATGTCATACTTGGATTATTTGTTACATGGGACACTGTTACTTAGGAAAGTCATTTGATTCCAATCTGAAATTACTAAGGCTCAAATTTCAGAATGTACTGAAGTCCACCCTTTTCAAATGCACAGGCAAGGGCATTAAGAGTCTACAGGCAAGATATCCTAGCAGACCTGGGATCTTAACACTCAGCCAGCAGAAGGCTCAGAAGTACCAGGCAAGCTTAGGCTACCCGGTGAGCTGAAGGCCTGCCAGGCTTACAGAGTGAGTTCAAGGCCAGCCTGAGCTGTACCTCTAACTGAGTTCCAATCCCAGACCCACTGTCTAGCCATGACATGGAGTAGCCACATGAGCCCATCTGCATACTAGATTCTTTATAGACACAATAAGATGTTTGAGTTGGGGAACTCTACCTTTTCTTGGCTCAAAACTCCCATGCTTTATACGAGGAAGATGAAAGAGTAATGGCAAGGGTCTGTTTCTCAGCTTAGGACTCTGCCTGCCATTCCTGGGTTATCCTGATGCCCTGCTGTTGTTTACCTTACTGCCAGCACTGGGAGCAGCATAGGACTCCATGACCCTGTCTCTGAATGTCCTCTTGATGAATGATGATGAACCTGGCAATGCCCTTTCCAAATCCAGCCGTGCATAGCTGCCATAGCATAAATTCCAGGTGACACTTAGTAGGCCCACTTTTATGAACTGATCTCATTTGCTAGTGTGCAGAACTACCCACACTCAGGAAAATCATCATCTTGTTTATGTCTTATCCATTTTAGTTGGGACCTACTGATAGGAGGTGGGGCAGAAGTACCTCCGATTAAAAAAAAAAAGTATTGTTCAACTGCTCATTGAAAGAACTTGCCATTGTGTGAGACTTTAACAGTGACTTATGGGAAAAGTGACTCCCTCTCTCATAACTGATCTTTTTAACCTACACAGGAAAGAAGTGGGCAGGTAAATGTGTGCCCCATTATAAAGCCTTCAGTTATGCATGTATGAGATACCAGCCCCACCTAGAACACCACCACTCAGAAATGAGGTTGAGCATAAATATGTTATTCTGATCTAAGCTCACCAGATTTTTCTGATGGACAGATGAACTTACAAAAACTTTAATACAGCCATTTTCTGATAAGCTAAAGCACAGAGCTCAATTTGCTCTTTGGTAAGAATTAACCATAATTATCCTATGTTCATTTCCACTGTTCATTTTATTCTTATTGGTCTTGTGAAGATTAAAAACTTAGTGAGACTCTGAAGAGAAACTCAAAGTGCAGACAGTCTGCCCAAGACCGCAGCAGGATAATTTACTGCCAGCAGAATCAGAAGGACCACTGTAACACCACCGCAAATAAGCAATAAATTTATCTACTCACAGATGCAACCGTGCATGTTAAATATTTGTTTCCCCTCAGGCAGGATAAAGAAGGATAAATAAATAAAAATTGCCAAGGCTATGTCCAGAGCAAGAATGAAAAATCTATTTTTCATGGGATGACATTGTAAATTAAAATAAACAGCGAGGATTTGAGAACAAACGAGAGACCAGATGAACTGATGAGCAAACAGAAAAACAAGCAAATGGAAAAGTCGTCGAAAAACCAGGAAAGATTGTCTACCTAAGCTAAAATCAGTGAGATCACAGGAAATGCAATAACCCCCACACTCAGAAATGCCCTCACTATATGTGTGTGATATACACATGCGCACATGTATGTAGAAGTCAGGGACCAGCACTGAGTGTCTTCAATTACTCCCCACCTCACTTTTTGAGATAAGTGAGTCTCAGGGGTTCACCTATCTCCATCCACTTCAGCACTGGAGCTCTGATTGCACATCACTATGCCCAACTTCTCCCTCACCCCACCCCACCCCATGGGAGCCATGGATCCAAACTCAGGTCCTCCTGTTGAGAGGCATGTGCTTCATAATCTGAGCATCTCCCCAGACTAAGGTCACTTCTTTAAGCAATGTAGTTTAATATTTCATGGCATGTGCATATACTAAGACATTTTTAACAAGTTAGTATGGGGACAGATTTTTCCACAAGCATGTGTAACTGAAATTCAAATATAGCTGACAGTCTGTGTTTTTATTTGTAATCTAGCAACCATACCTATGGTGAGTAATATTTATCTTCAACTACTGGATTTATAATCACCTAGAAGACTGGAGCACACCTCTGGGTTTGCCTGTCCATGAAAGCATCCCAAAGATGATCATCTGGGGAAAGCAGGGAAAATCTGCCCTGAATGTACCTGAATGTACGAAGCACAATCCCATAGGCTGGGAGAAGGAGCAAGCCAGCAGAGCACCGACATTGATCTCCACGTCCTGACCCACTGAGATGTGAGCTCGCTGTTGCAAACTCCTGCTGACAGGGACAGAGGCTGGCCCTGCTGCCATTCCCTCCCACTCTGCTGGGCTGGGCTGTACCCTAAAACTGAGAGCTGAAGATAAGCCCTTCCTCTCTTGCCTGTTTCTTCTCAGTCTTTGGTCACAAAACACAAACTTAGCTAATACAATACTTTGAGAAGCAATAGAGGAGTTAGCCAACGTGCTGGGTCACAGTTGAGTTTGGAATTCAAATCTTAAAACATTTACCTGTAAGCATCTTCCACAGGAGAACAAACCAGGGGGAAAAAATTGCAGCTAAGTCCTTCAGAGAAGGCAATTATGAAGTATGGAAGTGGGGGGTCAGGGGGAAGTGGGGGTAGAGAAGGAAATATACTATCCCAAGTGACCTGAAAAGGGTTTGCAAAGTAAATGCAATTATTCAAATTCAATTATTACTTTCAATTTAATTTTCTGGGCTAGGGAGATAACTCAGTTGGTTAAGTGCCTGCCATTGTGGAGACAGGTGAATCACTGGGGCTCACTGGCCTGCTGGCTTAGTCTATTCAGTGAGCTTGGATCCAAAGAGAGACCCTGTCTCAACAAACAAGGTTTTTGAGAAATGACACCTGAGGTTGACCTATGCCCTGCAAATGCACGCATACATGTGTGCATATACACTCACACACACACATGCATCACAAAAAATGATATATGGCTTCTCAGCCTTTAGGTTAAGGTCAAATATAAAAATAAAATAAATAAAATAGATTTTCTGAAAGAGTTTCTTTTTAATTCAATGACCTCATTCCACATTATATTCTCTTCGTCAAATTCTTGTGAGAACCTTAATCTGAACTCCTGAGAGAAGCCAAAGTCCCCAGAATCCAAAAGCTATCATGAGAGGGATTAATGCACAGTGGAGATTCAGCACCTCGGACAGTGGCAGCTGCTGTTGTAGGGAACACATACACATACAGAGGCATAGGCACACACGCCGCACGTGCACACACACGGATGCTCAATACTCTAAACATGCAGGTTTTGCACACTTACTTCTTCATATGCAACCAGTTGCATGTTCTCTCAGGTTTCTGACCAGTATGAAGGGTTATTGTACCATTGGGACAAATAAGCTTCCAAACAAATGTTGAAATCAATGCCCAAGGCACCCACATCACAACTAGAGGCTTTTCTTTGGGTATATCCTCTCTCTCGGTCCTTTTTCTTCTTTAGTTAATTTTTTCACATCTATTAAAAAATTCTTTATAGATTTTTTTCATTCATTATGCAGTCCTAATGACGGACCACATGGCTGAAATAGAACTTGAGTATTCAAGATGTCACAATTATGCAAAGGATTAATGTGTAAGAGTTTCCAGGGGTGAAAGATGAGACAGAGGGTGAACTGCAAAGTGTTAAAAGGTGAGATGGAACTTTTTTGTCCCGATTATAGTGATGGATGCTTAATTTCATATGTTCTTCATAATTCACAGCCCCATACATTATTCAGTATGAATTGTGCTATAAATGCTATATAACCATTTCCTCTGAACTGAAACAGTCCTGCCTGGAGGGAGAGGAGGCTCATAAGACTTGGAAAGTAAAGAAAGCACAAGGCCATGTAAGTAAATGACTTACAAAGCATAGGAAGCTCCTGAAACTTACAGGGCTCACAGTCCTCTCCCCAAGATGAAACAAACAAGAGCAACTGCCGGGAAGAAGAGACTCTCCAACTGGGAGAGCAGCCTGCAAGCTGTGCAAGAAGCCTAGGGTTGCAATTCTCATGAGCCATCACCATCCTGGGGTAGACCTCTAGACCACACAGTTGCCCCTGAGTCCAAACCTCACCCATTCACTAAGCTATACCTGGATGGAATTGTTTTTCTGGTCTGCAACTGTGCCCAATGTGAGGTAAATAGACATTGGTTCATGTTGCCCCAGAAAAAGTCACACAACAATAATTACATGAGATTCAGTAAATCCTGTAGTGAAAAAATAAAAAGACACCACAGAAAAAAACACTGACAACCACCTCTGCTGGATGGATTGTGTAGGGTCCCATCCTCATTCAACATTCCTTCAAGACAGTGTCTAAACTGGCTTTACTCTGAAAACTTAATTTAAAGAGGCATTTACAAACTAGAGAGAAAGCACATTTTGGGGGTGAGAACAAAAGACTGGACTTTTGTGTGTGACCCCAGAAGGCAGAACTTGGACCAATGAGCAGAAGGAAAGAGATAAACACATAGAATTGCTTTCTGTGCCTCAGGGAAAGCACTGAACTGCAGCTGGCTTAGCATCCTTCCAAAGCTTGTATTGAAGTGGTGTGGGTTTAGGTGACTGTTGAACTAGACACCAGCTGACAAATTTTCACAAGTATGGAACTCTATTTTAAGCTTCCCTGACATTACACATATTCATCACGTTTCATTCTGAGCAATCCTTACCTGTATTACTTTTCATAAAACAATTTGCCATTAAACAATTGTAGTGGCACTTCCTTCAGAAGACAAAAGCAGCATTCTGAATGTATTCCTTGTAGTTTCAGCAATTATTACTTTTATCTAAGCATGACAACATTTATGCTAACTTCATTGATACTGACAATAAGAAAGGACTTGTTTGTTTCTATCATATTTCCTAGGGAAATATTTCCCAGTTAATCTCTGAGATTGTTCAAAATAACAACAACCTTTTGCCCAAATCAAGAAACTCTCATTTAACAGAACACAGAACCATATGGATGTTGGAGGAGGCTGCTTGTTTGTCCCAGCTGCCCAGAACCAAAATAACCACACAGAAACTATATTAATTAAAACACTGCTTGGTCCATTAGCTCTAGCTTCTTATTGGCTAACTCTTATATTAATTTAACCCATTTTCTATTAATCTGTATATCACCATGTGACAGTGGTTTACCAGCAAAATTTCAGCACATCTGGGGCCGCTCCATGGCATCTCCTGACTCTACCCTTCTTTCTCCCAGCATTCAGTCCAGTCCTCCCCGCCTACCTAAGTTCTGCCCTATCAGCAGGCCAAGGAAGTTTCTTAATTCATTAATGGTAATCACAGCACACAGAGGGGAGGGGACTCCCACATCTCCTCCCCTTTTCTGTTTAAATAAAAAGGAAGACTTTAAAATAGTGAAATTACATATAACAAAACAGTTACCAAGCAAGAATTACAATTACAATATTTCTATTTACTTTATCTTTTATCATAACTAAGGAAAACTATAACTATTTATCTATTCCTTAACTCCATCAAAGATTCCAGAAGGATATAATATTACCTAAGTTAGCAGGAAGTGCATTGTAAGCAACTTCCAAAACTCTAGAAATGACAGAGACATCTCACTGCCTGGACA
>LOEQ01002890.1:109209-120680 GCA_001685075.1 Bramus lutescens | reverse complement strand
ATCTCTATAGCATATCCCCCTTTAAATGTAAAGAAACATTTATAAACAGTATTTGGGAATATGGGTGTAGTTCTGTCCAAACGTCTTCCTGCTGTTTATTGGGTGAAGTATTTTCTTTTGGGGGGTGTTTACAGCAACCTTTCAGGGGGTCTTGTTCCATCAAACCATATTGGTCTGGAAGCAATCCACAGGTTCTTATCTTCTGTGAAAACAAAAGAAGAACCTCTTTTCCAAAGCAACATACCCTTAAGACTCAAATTCTGAAATACCAAGATACCTTTATAATATACATGCTGGTTTAGCTTAGCAACCCATACAATTAAATGTCTCTCTGTACTTAGCTCCTTTACAGTCAAAAAATTCAAACAAATCACAATAATGTACATAATCCAGAGTCTGTGAATTTTCCATCTTTATGTGGTTTGTTTTTCTTTACTCCTTTTACCTATGACTATCTGTACTCTGTCTCCTTAAAGACTTTACCGTTTTTAAAGCATTAACTTTGTTTTATGACTCTCTATACCCTTTTTCTTCTCTTTTTCAAGCCTACGCACATTTATCCAACACTGTGACCCATGCAGAGTTCTTTCTGGATTTGTCTTTATTGCATATCTGTAATTCTTTACTGTCAAAGGTGTGCCATTAATAGGGTGTATATGGTACTTCCTGCTTGCTGGCCCAGTCTAAAACTTAAGCTGTGCCATTATTATGGTATATACAGTACTGCCTGCTAGCCATGCCCTAAAAATGGAAAACCACTATAATTTTCATGTTCTTTCACAGTTTTCCTTCTTTATAAAAATGGAATCACTAACTTATTCATCAGAGCCCAAAAGTAAAGAAGAAAAAAAAAAGAATGTTTAACATGTCTGCCTGTGGTTATAAGATCCTTAGATGTAGTCATTTGATTGGAATAAGATTATCTGCATTAAAGATGCTAAGCTGTTGCCCTGTTAATATTTTATCAAATAATTCATTAAGATAATTCACTTTTCTTTAATTTAGACATCCATTTAAATGAGTTCATGACAACATCTTTAATAATAAAAGTATTATTACAATCATGACTCTACATTCTGCTACTTTCAAGAAAAGTCACTGCAAGAATATTTAAAAGGCTTCTCTGATGAAATCATATTGTATCACTTAAGCTTTGTTTCTGCAATCATATAAATTAACCTTAGGAAACCTGACTAAAGTAGTCTGTTCTTTTGCTGTTCTATATGTCAGTGTTATATAAGATATGAAGTATGGGTTTCTTCCATATCTATATATTGTGTATATCATGTGCAAGATAGTATTGGGCCCAAATTTTAAGAAAAATGTTCTGTCTCTCTTAAAGTGGTTTAAAAGCATCTTAAGGGTTCCTGTCCGAACATATTCTCTGGTAGAAAGAACAATATTGAAAATTCCAGCCTGGTACTAGAGAGAGGGCTGTAGATCAATGATTTGCTATGTAAACATGAGGACTTCAGTCTGATGCCAGCTCCCATGTCAAAGTTTAGCCATGCACAATGATGAATACCTGTGACCCCAATTCTGGGGACCTGGAGACAGGGGGAGCCTAAGGGATCACTGACCAGCTAGCCAGTCTAACTGCAACAGCAAGCTCCAGCCTCAGCAAGAGACCCTGTTTCAAAAGAATAAAGAGTGATGGAGGAAGACACACAAAGTTGTTCAAACATCGTGCTGTTGAATCTGAACATGACCTGTGATCTCACAACTTCTCCTCTGGACAATTTCATTCCTGCTTCTTAACAGAAAGAAGCTGAGTCAAATAAAGATGTTGTCCCTTGCAGCTACGCCACCACTCTTTGCTGGGCATGGTCTCTATGCATAAGACTTTCTAGTCCCTACAGGAATGGCATTCGTGGTCACAAGAAGAAGACACAGCAGAACAGAAATTTCTAAAACACCAGGTTCTAAACCTTGCTTTTCTCTCAATTGGCCAGACACAAAACACACACACACACACACACACACACACACACTGTGCCAGTGTCCTTAGAAACCCTCTGGCTCAGAAAATTGAACCTTGAACCGTAACAAGCACCCTGTTGCTGCCTTTGGAGATGCTGGGAACTCTGCACGGAACTCTGCACTGTCTCCGTAGCCTATCAGCCTCCTTTCTCCTCTCACTCCCCCACTGAGCAGTATTCTCCACATTTGTTCCAGGAATATATTTATTGCTGAGATGTGTTAGGGTTCGTGAAAAAGCTACAGGGCAAAACCAGCTGCAGCGATGCTAATTTATTCCTTCTGCCACAGGCTCGCTCATGCAGGAGCAGGAAGAGAACTCTAGCCCTTAGCAAAGTTTCCCCTCTCCATCCGAGCTTCAACTACCCATAGGGGGCGTCAGTGCTGAAGGATGCTTATTTTACACTGCAGTATACTAAAATGAGAAAGGAAAAGAAAAGCAAAGGAGGCCAGTCCATCCACCAGATTCAGGAAAGGAAAAGGGAATACATAGAGAATACCTGCTTATTTGGTAGAGAAAATAGAAGAACGTTCTGGAAATTCTGGAAGTGTTCAAGGGTCTCACAAGTCTGATGTGTTCAAAGGAAGTATATATTATTCCTCCTTGGTGCTGGGGACCTGCATGTTTTAGAGGGTAGAATAGAAATGAAAACTGCATTTAAAAAAATTTTCTGTGACCACAAGGCCCAGCTTCAGGGTCATGCTTTACAAGTTATAGTCCATGCTTAGCTTTTTGGTAACTGTTTCCGGCCCTCTTTCTATGTAATAAGCCACCACTACTCTTAATTACAAAGAAAATGAATAAAAATGAAAATAGCAATACAGAAAACTTGCTCAGTTGATGACTCCCTTGAAGTGTTGACTGGAGATGGGAAAGGGCAGACCTCTAAGGCAGGCAGACAGGAGGCGCTTCCTTCTGTAAGCAGGTGTGGAGAGAACATCCTTTTAATTTAACCAGTGTCAGAAACCTAGACCCCTCATTACCCACAGCCTCATCCACCATGCTCCCAGTAACTTCCTTCCTTCATTACTTCCTCTCTCCCTCTCTCCTGTCCTCCCTCTCTCCCTTCCCTCCTTCCTTCCTTAATGATAGACAGTCTCTGGACACTCAGCTTGGCAGGGCAAGTGGAAGCCATTGCCTGAGGGGCAGGATGATGAATTCAGAAACTGGGATCCGTGAGAGATTAGGCTCTCTGCCCAGGGAGTGCTTTCCTGCTGAAAAGAAGATAAGCAGGGAAGGGAGAATGAGAACACCAGTCACAGCAGATGGTTCCTGAGATTCGGAGGAGAGGGGAGGAAGGAGAAGATGGTGGGAGATGGAGCTGAGGGAGAGAGTCTGAAGGAGAGATAGTGGGGAGATATGAAGCCCCTGCAGACAAGGTCTAGTCTAACCCTCTGCCTTTGATTCACTGCCTGGATGACCATTAGGAGTCTGCTGTGGACAAGAGAGCACTGCAGTCCTTGTAGGGGAAGATGGGATGGCAGGTCCAGGGGACAAAGTTTCATGCACAGAAGACCAGGATCACTTTCTAGCCCCCAAGTCCAACCATCTCATTTCCAGGGTCACAGGCTCTACTCCCAAGTCAGCCAGCATGGAGCAGCTCCCGGGCATTCCACAACTACTTGCTACAATAAATGGACAATTCCTCTCTTCAACTCATACCTAGCAAAACACCCTGGGAAGCAGCGGTGGGAGAGCTGAAGGACCAGTTAAGGCCAAACTTAGCCCTATCCCCGAAGTTCTGGAGAAGAAACCAAAGTCACACAGAATACCTGATCAGACAAAGAGAAGAGTTCAATAATTCTTTTAATAGCAAAAGATTTGCATCGGCTTGCAAAAGTTTCCTTAATGGCATTTTTTTAATGACAAAAGATTTGCAAAAGCTTCTTCTCCACAGAAGAACCACAATTTGCCAATAAGTCCATTTGAAAAGAATCAGCTAAAATTAGGGAAACGCGAATCAAAACCACAGGATACTACCCCACATTCTTTAGAATAGCTATTGTTCAAAACTTAAAATGGAAAATTATAAGGGTTGGAACGGACATACAGAAGCTGTTGTGAAGGTCTCCTAGGAATGAAAAATGTCCATAATGTAAAACAGTATGACGGCTCCTCCAAAAATTATAGATTTATTCTATGGTCCCACAATTCCCCTTGTAGAAGTATAAGCAGGTGCCTGAGGAAGTGTTTGTATAATATACCCAGGCCCACAGCAGCACTATTGACAATAGCCAAAAGGTAGAAACAGAGGGCCCATCACCAGATGAATGACTAAACAAGGTGCTCCATGCAAACAGAAAGATGATCATCACTCATCCTTTGAAAGAGAAGATTACTGTTTGAACAGAGCATGGGTGAACTTTGGGGACACTGTGCCAATTGGGACACGCCAATTACAAAAGAATAATTGTATACATTTTTGCTTCTATTAGATTCCTCAGATTCAGGTTTGTGAAGAAGAAAAGAGAACAGTTCCCAAGGACTGGGGTGGGCACAGAGCTTCAGTTTAGCAGGAGAAAGGGATCAGAAAATGGATGCTGGTTGTCATTACACACTGAGTACACTTGATGCTGCTGAACTACACACTTGTAAAAAGGTGAAGTGGACTTTTCTCTTGTTTGTTTTCTCCTGGAATTACAAATATTTTCAAAGGGAAAAAAGAGGAGAAAACTGTCTGTATGGTATCAGCCTGACCCTGGTACTGGCAGGTTATTTTTCTTGGTTACGTCCCCATGACAGTTAATCATGACTGTCAACTTGATGGGACTTTGAGTCACCATGGAAACAAGCCTGGGCCTATATGTGAGCAGAAGTTTCTAGACTTGGTTAATCGTGGTGGAGAGACCCATCCCAAGCATCCTGTAGGCAGGACACATGATCTGAACAAAAGGAGAAGTGGGCTGAGCACCAGCACTCATGGCTCTCGGCTTCCTGACTGTGCACACAATATGACCATCTGCTCCCTGCTCCGGCCCTCCACTGTGATGGGCTGCACCTGTGGACAAAATCAGCCTTTCCTTCCTTACCTGATTCTGCCAAGGCTTTGATCTCAGCAGTGAGTCAGGGAATTCAGTCCCCCACCAGAGAGAACAAAGTAGAAATTGACTCAATGCTCACTCCTTCAGGACACCTGCTTCAAACTCTGCCTGGGATGACTGAATCTGAATCCATCATGTGGGTTGGAATCGATGCTTGCCACTAATTGCCCTTGCGAGTGCAGAGTCTGTGTCCCTCACCTTCTGTTGTAGACTTGTTCCAGCCATTATCCTCCCTGACTTAGCGAGCCCCATCAGGTGTGGGAAGCTGGGCAGATGGAAGCTGTTTGCACGGAAGTGGAGCCCTGTGCTCTTCTACCAAGAAGCCTGGCTATTGGTCTCATCTGAAAAATATTGATTGGCCCTTTCTGTTCACTTAGCTAACCAGAAAGGTAAATATGAAGACCCCAGCTATGCTGGAATTACACTTTATATTAGCATTATGCTAATTAACTGAAAAGCCACGCATTGATTTTCTTTGAGCAGTTCCAAGAATCAAATATCAATGAATGGACCTGGCTAGGCCTAATTTACTAATGGATTTTTAACTTACATAGAGGGGAAGAAAAGCTGCAAGGGAGAGGCAATTTTCCATTTGCCAAAAGACAGAAAGAATTTTTATTTTCCTACTGCTTTGGAAATCTTCCATATTTCAAGAAAATGTATGTTTATATCAAACATTATGTGCTTCCTTTAATTACCATACGAAAGGTCTAATGGAAAATCTCAATCTTTAAAGCATGACTTTAAGTCATTAATATGGAAGAGTCAGGAACTGCATACCAAAGAGATCACAGTTTGCTGAAATCACACAATAAAATCAAGATCTATTCTCTCAAGGTTCAGAGCAATATAACATATCAAAAGATGTTCATATGCTTACAAAATGTGTTATGTACGTCAAAGAATGGAAAAAGAATATTCCTTAAAACAACCTACTATAGCATCATGCTATGTGCTAAGACCCCAAAATAATTGACATATCTTCACTCCTGGGGCTCTGGTCTAATAGAGGCAGCCACCGTGAATTTCCTCAGTAATAGTGGAGGGAAGGCTGGCTCTCTGAACTTCCTCCTAACAGTGCTGTCATGCTCCCAGCCATCATCATAACTGCTAGACTGGTTCCCAAGCAGGCTTGCTGCAGCACAATGTGCAGGGTTGCAGAGAGTAAAAACGCCAGCTACAGCAATACAGCGAAAGTCCCTGTCAACATTGCCAGCACGTCTTTCATATCATGCAGGACGCAGGTGATCATTTGTGAGCTTAAAATGTCCTCTCAACATGCTTCCTCAGGCTCCAACAAGATCATCCTGGCATTTCGTCAGGCCAATCCTAGTTGAGGGCAAGTTCTGTCTCTTTCTGTGTCAGAGACTACCATGATTTGCCAAAATTTATTTCCTTATTTTCCCTGTCCATTTCCCTCCCTTCTTAGCTGTTACAAGGGACACATAGTAATAGTCTCTGGTGAAATCTGCCACCACCTCAGGCAGAGTCCCAGTTGCTATGTCTCCCTGACTATGGTGGGCTGTATCACCTCAAGTCACAAGCCAGAACCCCTTGTTTCTTAGTTGCTTCTAGGTGGGGATTTGGTCACAGCAATGAGAAAGCAAATGACTCAGAAGCAAAGTTTGAAATTCTTTACCGTCAGGCCTCCCTCCAGTGCACATGGGAAAGGCCTTGGCAATGAGTTCACATAAGTGTGTGCTTTTATTAAGATTTACAGAAGGGAACCATTTGAACGACTAGTGGCTAAGACTTCTGTTCTGTCCTCTTTGATTTCTCCTTCTCTGTAAGTCACCTCATCACCATGGCATTGCAATGGTGAAGGATATTTGGGGAGAAATCTAATTAAGGAAAGTTTGCTCTAGCTTTAATGGTTCAAATTTTTTTTTCTTTGACAACTAAGTCATTTGTTTCTCTCTTAGTTAGGGTTACTATTGCTGCGATAAAACACCATGCCCAAAACAGCTTGTGGAATGAAGGGTTTATTTGGTGTGATCTTCTACATCATAATTCATCACTAAAAAAAAGTCAGGACAAGAACTCAAGCAAGGCAGGATCCTGGAGGCAGGAGCTGACGCAGAGGCCATGGAGGAGTGCTGCTTGCTATGGGATAACGCTCCAGTACGCTATAAAGATTTGTCACTCATATTGGTTTAATAAAATGCTGATTGGCCAGTAGCCAGGCAGGAAGTATAGAAAGGGAATGAGACTAGGAGAATTCTGGAAAGAGGAAAGGCAGAGATGCAGAGGAAGCAAAATGAGAATGCCTTACTGAGAAAAGGTACCAAACTACGTGGCTAAACATAGATAAGAATTGTGGGTTAATCTAAGTTGTAAAAGGCAATTAGTAATAAGCCTGAGCAATAGGCCAAACAGTTTATAATTAATATAAGCCTCGGTGTGTATCTTTTGAACTGAACAGCTGTGGGACCAGGTGGGACAGAAGCTTCCATCTACGCTACTTACTGGCTTGCTCCACATTATTTGCTCAGCCTACTTTACTACCTAGGACCACCAGCCCAGGGTTGGCCCAACCCACAAACAACTGGGCCCTCCCACATCAATCACTGAGAAAATGCTCTACAGGCTAGTCCACACCAGGTCTTAGTGGAAGCATTTTCTCAGTTGGGGTTCCCTCTTCTCTGATGACTCTAGCTTGTGTCAAGTTGGCATGAAACTAGTCAGGACAGCTGATCCCTTGTCAACTTGACCCACAAACACATCAGGGCTAAGCTTCAATCTTCCCTTTCTTATTCATCCCCCAAGATCATGCATTAATAAAGCCATCAAAGTATAAGACATTTTAAAACCCTAAGACATCCCACAGCCTTATGAGTTAAAATATCTTAAAGTTGTCTCTGTAAAATCCACAGAACTACCTAACCTGTGCTCATAGGGGCCCACAGAGACTGAACCGAAACCAGGGAGCCTGCATGGGACTGACCTGGGTGGTCTGCATAGATGTGACAGTTGTGTGGCTTGGTCTCCTTGTGGGACTCCTAACAGTGGGAGCAGGGGCTGTTTCTGACTCTTTTGTCTACTTTTGGAACCCTTTTGCTCTTCCTGGGTCACCTTGCCCAGCCTTAATACAAGGGAGGTGCCTAGTCTTATGACAACTTGATATGCCATGCTTTCTTGACTCCTATGTGAGGCCTGCCCCTTTCTAAATAAAGACAGAGGAGGAGTGGATTGGGAAGGGGTAGATTGGGGGTGAGGAGAGGAGGGAGGATAAATTATGGTCTGTATATAAAATAAATTAAAATATTAATAAAAATCAATAAAATAAAATCCAAAGCCTTCATAAAACTCCAAAAATCTTTTCTAAGTTTAAAATCTCTCGACTGTGGGCTTCTCTAAAATGAAAGAAATATTTTCTTACTTCAAGAGGGAAGAACCAGGGCACAGTTACCATCTGATCCAAACAAAGCCAAACTCCAACAGTGTAAATAACTCAGTGTCCAACGTCTGAGATTCACTCACAATCTGGGGTCCTCCAAAGGTCTGGGTCACTTCTCCACTCTGCCCTCAGCAGCACACACAGCTTGTCTTCCAGGCCCCAGCAGGCTCCACTCCACTGCCGCTGCTGGTGGTGGTGGTCATTCCACGGTGCTGGCATCTCCAAAACGCTAGGGTCTTCTGCTGACCCTGGGCTGCCCTTTTACCAATAGCCTTTTCTGGGCTCTCTTCACAGTGCCAAGCCTCAGCTTCTCTGGATGGTGCCTTCAATCCTAAACCTCCGACCGCTGCTGAGGCTGCACCTTCAGCAATGGCCTCTCCTGGCCTCTCACAGTGCCAAGCCTCTTCATGACTCCTTCGTGCCTTAAAAAGCAGTACCACCTGGGTGACTCTTACACTACCAAGGTCAGCTGCCAGTGTGAGGTACAACCCTGGTTACCTCAGAACACAGCCTGTGTGTGCTGGCTCCGAGGAAACATTTCCAGAAGATTTTACCTTGATGATGCAGGTCTCTTTTTAATCACTGCTAGTTTCTTAGCTCCAGCTGACCAGCAACTATTGTCCTAGGAAAAAAAAAAAGGTTTTAGTGATCCTGATTCTTCTAAATCACAGCTGATAATTTTTAAGTAACTCTCAAAGCTCCCTCTAGAACTTCCCAAATGAGCCACGTCCCCATGGTCTGCTTTTCTCTCACAGCTTGTCTTCCAAGCTCCCACAGAAGAATTCTCCGAGCTTGGAACACCCAATGGCTTTGCTCATTCAAAGTTCCAAAGTCCTTCCATGATTCCACAAAACAACATGGTTAGGTTTACCGCAGCAATGCCCCACTAACTTCAGACCAATTTCTGTCATAGTCAGGGTGACTATTACTGTGACGAGACACCATAACCCAAAACTACTTGGGGGAAGAAAAGGTTTGGCTTAATCTTCTACTTCATAGTTCATCACTAAAATAAAAGTCATGACAGGAACTCAAGCAGGGCAGGAACCTGGAGGCAGGAGCTGATGCAGAAGCCACGGAGGAGGACTGTTTACTGACTTGCTCCATATGGCTTGCTCAGCCTGCTTTCTTACACACTCAGCACCACCAGACCAGGGATGGCCCCACCCACAATGGGCTGAGCCCTCCCACATCAATCACTAATTTAGAAAATGCCCTACAGGCTTGTCTGTTTACAGCCTGCTCTTAAGGCAATATTTTCCCAATTGTGCTTCCCTCCTCTCTGGTGACTCTGGGGGACATAAAAGTATCCAGTACACTATCTATTCCAGAACAGAAATGGAACACAGGGATTCTGCTCCTGTGCTTTGGGCCAGCTCCCCTGAGTTTCTGGCAGGAGAAGGAAGACTCAGGCTCTGACATCACAGACCCTGTAGAGCCAGGTACCCCAGGCTTGAAATGCACATGAGCCTCTGTGAGAACCCCTTCCAAAATGTGCCATCAAAACAAGAAATTATCTCATGCTGAAGTGTGTAATATAAGCATACCACACACCTTTCTGTCTACAGGAATCTCTCCGAATTTTTCAGAAATCCTGTGGAGGTTTCTGCACAAAATTTGAGAATACCAAAGACTACATTGTTTATATTGTTGCCTTCCTTTTATGCATCCTTGCTATCAATCATTGAAAATTAATTTTGGGTCACTATTTGAGAAAAGTCAAACTGTATTTTATTTTCTCACTGAGAAAGCAGTATTATGAAATCCCTAATGAACAAAAAGATGGATTTAAGATAAGCCAAGGAAAGTTAAAAAAAAAAAGAAAAAGAAGCATTAAAAGGATGAGCCTGGTAATAAAATTATACATTTTATCTTTACAGCATCTGCCCTCCTGCTAAGAATGTAACTCAGGGGCTGGAGAGCTCAGTGGCTAAGAACACTCGCTGCTCTTGTAGGGGACCCTGCTTTGGTTCCCAGGACCCATACTTGTGGTGGTTCACAAGCATGTGTAACTCTAGCTCCAGGGGATCCAGCATCCTCTTCTGACCTGCATGAGCACCAGACACACATGCAGGCAGACCACACATACACATACATTTACATTACATACATTTACACATACATTTACACACATGCAGGCAGACCACACATACACATAAAATAAAAATAAATCTTTTTTGAAAGAATGTGATTCATTCTGACTTATTTTTATCACTCTAAATAGTCCCCTTCTTTTCTATTCTTTTCTCTTCTTTGGCTATCCTGGAACTCACTTTTTAGACCAGGCTGGCCTCTAATTTACAAAAATCTGCCTGCCTCCGCCTCCTAAGCATGGTGATTAAAGGCATGCACCACAATGCATTGCTGAAATAGTACTTTTCATATTAACTGTTATATTTGGAATCCTGTAGGCCTCTCTCTCTCTCTCTCTCTCTCTCTCTCTCTCTCTCTCCCCTCTCTCCCCTTCGTCCTTCCTTCCAGAATGCCTGTCTTAGTTATGTCTCTGTTGTTGTGACTTACAGCTAAAGGTGATTGGAGACCACCACGGCGCGGCAGCAGGCAGAGAAGGTGTGATGTCAGGAGTAGAAAAGTGACCCGCCCTGTTGCATCTGTACTCGAGAATCAGAGATGTGGAAGTAGGCGCAGGCTACAAAGCTTCAAGGCTCACTGAAGAGAGGAACCTCCTCCAGCAAGGCTACACTGACTAAAGGTTCCATATCCTCCCTAAACAGCTCGACCAGCTGGGGGCCGCACTCTCAAACCTGCGCATCTCTGGGCAATATTTCACATTCAAATCAGAACAGTTCCCAGTATTTCATAATGTTTAAGTCCCACTAACCCTGCACCTACCTATCATGAGTATCCTTTGCTGTAAACATAAATGATCATGTTTGCGGGGGGGGCGCGGAGACGCAGGCCTTTAATCACAGCACTCGGGAGGCAGAAGTAACCGGATCTCTGTGAGTTCAAGACCAGCCTGGTTCACAAGAGCTAGTTCCAGAACAGGCTCCAAATAGAGAAACCCTGTCTCGAAAAAACAAAAACAGAAAGAAAG
>LOEQ01002890.1:68897-79458 GCA_001685075.1 Bramus lutescens | reverse complement strand
GGATGCTCCTACAAGCTGGCACTGGTGGGTGTGACCAGCAGGTGGGTCTGCTGAGTCCCCAGAAGATAGCTTATGGGATTCTGAGTTACAGAGCAGGCTGACTCCATCTGCCAGGTGTCACTCACTTGCTTCCTGTCTGTCCCCACTCACTCCTTTAGGTCAGTCCCTACCCTTTCTCCTGGACTAGAGCATTAGCCACTGTTTCCTTTCAGAATCAGAAAAAGAAGCCATTTTGAGATTTTGAGAACATCTACATTGTATAGTGTCCTGATTGGGTGGTTTTTGGTTTTTTGTTTTGTTTTGTTTTGTCAACTTGACAAAAGCTATAATTGTCTGGGAAAGGAAAGCTCAGTTGAGAAAAAAAACTCCTTAATGTTGCTGTCAGCAAGTCTGTGGATCATTTTATTGTTTAACAATTGATGTGGGAGGGCCCAGCCTACTGTGGATGGTGCCACCCCTAGGTAGGTAGGTGGTCCTGGGTTGTATAGGAAAATGGGATGAGCAAGTCGTGAGGAATAAGCCAAGGCCCTTACTTCATTTCTTCTTTCCAGGTTCCTGATTTGAGTTCCCTCAATGCTGGGCTGTGACCTGTGAGCTGAAATCAACCCTTTCCTCCCCACGTTGCTGGTGATCATGGTGTTTATCACAGCAGTACAGACCTGGCTAAGACACACGGTCTATCACATGCAGCTGGGCTTCTCACGCCTCTGGGACATACAGCCCACTGGAGTAAGGAAATAATAGACCAAGCAAAGGAAATGGGAGGGAAAAACAAACACTTGCAAACATGACAGAAACACACAAGAAACCAGAGCTCAGCAAGGGGTCTTGAGAATAAAGGACATGCCTTATAGTTGAGTTCAGCATCCACAAGGCCTTGGTACCCAAACCGTCAGAAGCTCAAATCCATTCCAGGAAATAGCGAAGCATCTGCAGCGAACCCATGTGCATCCTCCCATACGTTCAGTCATCTCTGGATGGCTGCCGATGCCTAACACAACATACACAGCATGCACACTGTTGTACTGTGGTGTGCAGGGCTACAAACGGGGAAAACATCTGCATGAGTTCGGCACAGGTGCAAAATTCCATAAAAGATTTCCAAGCCATAATTGATTGAGAGCCTTGGGCATAGAACTTGCTGCTGCACACCCACCTCTGTTGGACTGACTGCTTCTAGCAGCCATATCCAGATCCTCCTGTGATTCTGATGAACATGGGGACCTTAGCAGAGCACCTTACCCAGAGTAACTGCACATGAATACAAGTGGACTGCATGGATGATTCCTGTATAATCTCTCTTGCTTGGCACAGGAGAAAGCTGCATTACCCCCCCCCACTGCCCCGTACATAGACACACACACACAAAGTTAAACAACTTGCTAAAAGAACTATTATTAATATTGGTTAACATGTGACCTAAACCCCACTGTGCCTCCCAAGCCAGGGCTTTTAGCTGAAGAGCTCAAACCCTCCTCTGAGTTTATCTTATACCTCCTTTCTGTGTCACACTCTGATCTTGTTTGTTGTTGTTGTTGTTGTTGTTGTTGTTGTTTTGAGACAGGGTTTTTTTTTCCTGTAACCCTGGCCTTGAACTCCTAATTGTCCTGAGCACTGGGCTTGCAGGCAGGCACCACGAGGCCTGGCTCCATGCCTCTTTTTTTTTTAATATAGACTTAAACATGCTTCACAGTGGAAGAACAGGTTATGCAATTTTTGAAATTTAGAAAAAAAAAAACCTTTTACCATCTTCAAATAGTTGGTTGTGCAAACCCAGAGCAGGATGCTTCCGCTTGGAGTGCTGCTTCTGTGTTTAATTATTAAGTGTGGAATAAATACAGCTGCCACATCCTGCCATCTAGCTGGAAAGAGCTGGAAGGAGCTCACACACTGTGGCTTTCTCCCACTGACTCTGCCTGTGTCGACAGGGTGTCTCGTGTCTTGAGCTAATGCACACCATTTCCATATCTCTGACTAGACATGATGGCACACACCTGTGACCTCAGCACACAGGAGGAGGTGGAAGAGTCTGAATTCTAAGCCAGCCTGGGCTACATAAGGAATATGGAGACCCTGTCCCAAAAAAATTCTTAATTTTTAATATGCTATATAATCTATGCATTAAAATATTTCAAACAACCATACCTATGCCGTGATTATTTTGTGGGTAATATAAAATTTATTGCAACTACCATTTCTGAGTATACTGTTCAGCAGTGCTGAGTAACTTTTAACAGTGTCATACGACCATCACAACTTCATCTCCAGAGGATTTTCATCCCTACCCAAGAGTCAGTTTTCCATCACTGTGACATATCCTGGAGGCACTCAGTTTAGAAAGAGGAAAGATGTGTGTGGGCTCAGTTCCAGAGTTCTCAGTGACAACTGGTCGACCACATTGCTGGAGGACTTGTCGGGGGACGGCAGGTCACAGCGTGAGCTCATGGCTTATGAGGTTGCTCACTGAGAGGTGACCAGAAAGACAAGAGAGAAAAGGACTAAAGTAGCTAAAGTTGCCATATCTCCTTCAAGGGCATGCGCACACACCAAACACACACACACACACACAATGAGTTAGCTTCCTGTCTTCAAACTCCACCTCTCAAAAGAGTCTACCACGGAGCAATAACACCATAAGCTGGGAACCAACTCTTTAGACGTGAGACTTTGGAGAGCCGCTTACTCAAACCATCGCAGAAACACCACATCCATTTAATAGGCACCACTTCCTGTCCTCCACCCCATCACTTCCTGTCCTCCACCCCACCACTTCCTGTCCTCCACCCTTACCATCCATTCTCTTTTCTGTTTCCATGGACTGATTGTATAGCTCATATAAATGGAATTTTATGTTATCTGTGTCCAGCTTACTTTACCTAATGTCCTCCACGCTTACCCACTTTAAGCATGTGTAAGAATTCCCATCCTTTTGTGGTCGAATCATGTGAATCCATTATGCACGTACGCACTGCTTTGTTTATCCAATCATCTATCAAGGGTCATTTGGATGTTTTCACCTTTGGGGCATCGTGGGCAACTCTGATGCCACCATAGGCACCTCCTTGAGCTCCTGCATCCCATTCCTTTCCGTACAGTCTAGGCCTGCGGTGAAACTGCCAGGCCTCTGGGGGATCCCATAGTTCAGTTTTTGAGTAGCTGTAGCATGGCTTTCTACCGTGGCTGCACCATTTTACTCTGGCACCAGCGATACATACTTAACAATGGTCATCCTAAAGAGTATAAAGTGGAGTCCTACTGTGGGTCTGACTGCGTGTGTGTGTGTGTGTGTATGTGTGTGTGTTTGTGTGTGCTTGTATGCAGGTACATCCATGTCTATATGATCAAAATAGCAGTTGACTGCAACAGGGATGGAAAAGACCTTTGTCATTAGATCCCAAGCCCTGTCCTGGAGGTAAGGTCAAGACATCAATCCCCAGAGAGAGGATGCAACTCTTGATCTCAGCTGAGAAGCCATGCGAGTTCACCAGCGTTTACAGAAGGGAGTCAGGATGAGAAGCTAGCCTCTGTCCGAGCCTTTTCAGACTCACTTCTGAGACTCCAAAACCTCTAAGGAAGTAAGTAGCAAAGCAAAAGGAGGGACAAGCAGGGAGGATGAGGTGCACACCAGAGCCTGTAATGCCCAAGGAGAGGGACACGTGGGTGACCCACTTCCTTGTTGTGAGAAGAGGTAGAGCTTCTGTTGTGTTGCCAAAGCAAATCATTTGACAGGCAAGGTCCAGCCCAGATTCAGAGACAGAATCAGAAATAAACATGGGAGAAACTCAGAAACTGGGTTTCAGGTTGCCAGTGAGGTCAGGACCTCAGAGATTAGGATCTGGAATGAAATTGAGGCTAATTAACAGGAAGCAAGGTCAAAAAAAAATGGAAAGTCTGATTTGAGCTTCTAAATTGAGATCATTTACACAGGAAATTGGGGGTTGGAAAACTTTGGGAAGGCAGTAGAGTTCAAGGTCACCGAGTAAGGAAGTAACCCTTGTCAAATGCAGACAAGCAAATGGTCAACTTTACAACCAGGTCCCAGCTTGCCTGGATACCTCCAGTGACACAGCTTCCTGCACGCTACCAATACCATGGACTTAGCCAGTCCCAGGGGACTAGGATGCCCTTAGAGTATTTCCAAAGAGCTGTAAGACAAACCATAATAGTTATTTCCCATTTCTTCCATGGGGTCAACAGGGCTTCCAACCTTCAACGGATCTTCCTCATCCCAAACCCCAGGAGAAAAATCAAGAGACTAATTGTAGGGAACCATGAACCCCAAAGAGAGATACTAGAGCAGAAGAAATGGAAACATTTGCATGAGAGAGAGGTAGACTTCTCAGGTGGCCTAAAGGTCTTACCTCCTGTTGCTCAAGCCCATATGTGTGTTGTGCCCTGCCCTGAGGGAACCTGTGAACATGAGAAAGATTGCCCTCAGGCAAGAGGGAGATCAGACTGGTCAGCCTGACCTAATCACAGGAGCCTCTGGGTGTTGGAAGGAAGCCACTTGTTGGTTCCCAACTGCTCAGCCCCAAAACGATCACACAGAAAAAAATCACTGCTTGGCCCGTTAGCGTTAGCTTCTTATTGGCTAACTCTTATATGTTAATTTAACTCATTTCTATTAATCTGTGTATCAGCATGTGGCTGTGGCTTACTGGGTAAAGTTCCCAGCGTCTGTCTCCAGTGGGCTACATGGCTTCTCTCTGACTCCACATCTTTTCTCCTAGCATTCCATTTAGTTTTCCCTGCCTAGCTCTGTTCCCCTATAGCTCTACTATAGGCCCAAAGCAGTTCCTTTATTAACCAATGGTATTCACAACATACAGAGGGGAATCCCACATTATCTGTGGGGAAAAGGGGGAAGGTGATAAAATATATGTTCCCACCATCCTAGATGAGAAGCATGATGCAAACTGTCCCAAGGTTAGAAAGTGCAGGCAGCCTCTGGGTTGAGAACATTGTCCTTAGAAGACGTGAAAGAGAACCCTAGGCTTTGAATGAGTTTACAAGCCCAGTGACACCTTGGCATCATCAGCCTGCAAAGAGCCTGAGCAGCTGACCCAGTTCCCTCATATCTGGGCATCTGACCCAAGAGGCCATAGCCACATGTATGGTCTTCTGAAGCAGTGAGAAACACACACACACACACACACACCTGCTGAGGACAAAAGCGACAGGTTTCGTGGAGTCTTGTGCTCCTGTGACATCATCATGGTGTGAACAACAGGTGAGTGTGCTGCTCTGACTTCCATCGTGGTGTGAACAGCTGGTGAGTGTGCTGCTCTGACTTCCATCGTGGTGTGAACAGCAGGTGAGTGTGCTGCTCTGACTTCCATCGTGATGTGAACAGCAGGTGAGTGTGCTGCTCTGACTTCCATCGTGGTGTGAACAGCAGGTGAGTCTACACATTGCACACAGATTCCTGTGAGCCCTTGCACCTATACTGGAGGGGTTTAAGTGACTTGTTCAAGGTCGACCTGCCCATCAAGGGCAAATACAATGGTGATATTTAAACATGAGTGCTGGCTAATTTTGCCAACCAACTCTCCTAGGATTTAAAATCACCCAGCAGACATCCCTCTGGGCATGTGTCTGAGCATATTTCCTTAACTGAAAAAGGGAGCCACCTTCTCAGGAACTATTATACATTGTCTGTCACCTCCTCACCCTCTGCAGCCCTGGACTGAAGAAACCAGAGAGACTGTGAGCAGCTACTGCGCACTGCAGTCCCCTTGCCTTCCCTGCTGTGATGGGCTGGAATAAATCAGGAGCTGAATTAAACCCTCCCTTCCTTAAATTGCCTTTTTTTTCAGATATTACATCACAGAAACAAGCAAAGAAACTACTGGAAGTTGTTCTACTGTAAAATGAACCCGAGCATCAGAAACTCTGAGTCTCCTTCCGCTTCTTTTAGGATTCATTTTTAGGGGCTGGAGAGATGCCTCAGTGGTTAAGAGTTGCTGTTCTTCCAGCACCCACATGGTAGCACATAACTGTCTGTAACCAGGAGATCTGATGCTGTCTTCTGCCTGGGCAGGTACCAAGAGTACATGTGGTCCGCAGACAAGCTGCATGCAAAACAGCCATATACACAGAATAAAATAATAACAACTATTATAAAACTTTATGTGTATGAGTCTGTGAGAGAGAGTGTGTGTGTGTGTGTGTGTGTGTGTGTGTATGACATGTGTGAGAGTGCCCGGTGGCCAGAAGAGCATGCTGGATCCTCTGGGAGTGAAGTTACAGGCAGTTGTTAGATGCCCAATGTGGGTGCTGAGAACTCAGGAGAGCAAGCATTCTTTGCCACTGAGCAAACTCTCTGGTCCCTCTCCATTTATTCTGACCCACTTTGGGACAGGAAGAAATTGGGGCACAGGTATATGAATATGTCCTCACCAAGTATTGGAGTGACATCGAAGCAGTTGGTGGCGACCCAGAAGAGCCACCAGCATGCAGAGCCCCCGGCATGCAGATAGCCTCCAAAAAGGAGTCGGCACATGCCCCAAGCTGATCCCTCCCAAAATAATAAACGTAAGATCTACAGAAGAGACCAATTGTAGTGGCACTTGCCTGTGGGGGCCTGACAGGAGGGTCAAAAAGTTTGAGGTTACTCTGGGCTAAATCAAGAGACCCTGCCTCAAAGTGATCACGATCACATTGGCGGTAATGATGGTCATTGTCTTAGTTGCTTTTCTGTTGCTGTGATAAACACCATCATGAAAACAACTTATGGGGGGGGATTTGTTTTTTTGAGGCTTTTGGGTCCAGAGGACTAGAATTGATGATGAAGAAGTGGGGGTGATAGACATCAGGTGACTACAGCAGGAACAGAGAGAGCTGAACGGAAGTTGTGAGAATCTTTTGAACCCTCAAAGGCTGCCCCACCTCTGCCACCATTGACATACTTCCTCTGACAACAGCTGCCCACTAGGAACCAAGTATAAAAATGCCTGAGACTTATGGGGAACAACTTATTCAAAGTACCACAATAGTGATGATAATATTGGTGACGGTGGTGGTGGTGGTGATGGTGGTGATAATGATGGTCATGGTGGTGGGGATGGTGGTTATGGTGGTGGTGAGGATGGTAATAATGGTAATGATGGTTATAACAGAGATGGTGATGGTGGTAGTGGTGGTGATGGTAGTAATGGTGGTGATGATGATGATGGTGATAGTGTTGGTGATAATTGATAGTGGTATGAAGAATCCAAACTGATATGTGCTCCCCTGATAACCAACCAAGTTGCTCTCAGCTCACAGAGACTAAAATGACCAAGGCTCTCATCTTTCCAGGAACCTTGGCTACAGTGAAGGAGAAAGTGAAACAGAAAGGAAGCAGAGGGGAGGAATTGCACACAGGCGGTTACAAGTTTAGAAAGAAACAAAACTACCACAGCCTTTTTAGTCCAGGACCTTTATGGAGGTCAGTGTGCAGTGAGCCAGACGAGGTGTGTCTGTGTGTCTGTGTGTGTCTGTGTGTGTGTCTGTGTGTGTCTGTGTGTGTGTGTCTGTGTGTGTGTGTGTGTGCGCGCGCACACCCATGAGCACCCTGAGGAGCCTGTCAGAGCCTCATTTTCCAGGATGCAAGTCTCCCCCCAACTGATAACACTCTAAATAACAGGTGAGTGACTCCTGGCAGGAAGGAGATTGTCTGACCTCATTGTTTGCCTTTTCCCCCCTCTTTGTTCTTCACAAATAAAGGTTTTTTAATAAACTGAAAGGTCCTCCGCTCCTGCCTGATGATAAAATGAAAGGAACCAGTGAGGTATGGTACGACGTGGCAGCAAAAAGGGAGAAGCTCATCAGAAAATAACAAAGGTGCAAGTTAAAGATAAGGCGGCTGCCGGAGATTAATCCTGCCCGCCTGATTGTTTTCTTTAATACCAAAGCCTGCAATAGCAAGCGATAAGTTTGCTGAGTAATTTGGTTTGGGGTGAGGAAATAAAATTCAGGTAGACCCTATAATTGATTTCCCTTTCTTTAGTTTTCTAAACATTAAACAACAACAACAACAAAGCCTGCCTTGGCTACACTTTCTTTCTTCCAGCTACACTGTCTGTCCTGTCCCCTTCACACACACACACACACACACACACAGACATACACACACACACCCCTTCTCAATTGCAAAAGGAAGGTAGAAAGGTAAGGGCAAGAAAGAAACGCTCTTCTCACCCAGCAGGTTCAAGAAGGTTTGCATGAAATGTCTAAATTCGGTGCTATGGGATGTCCAATTAAAAAAGAAAAAAGGAAAAGAAAAAAGATCTTGGCGTTCTAAGCCCTTGTCCCTCTGAATGAAGGTGTCCATGCAGAGGTCATCAGTTTTAAATGAAGTTGTTAGGATGGGCCTCACTCCCACCTGAAAGGTTCCTGCGGAGAAATGGAGATTGGGAGGCAGTCATGCATCCAGGGACACCACCTTCTCAAGATGCCGGTAGACATCCCAGATGCATCTCCCAGTGAGGAGCTGTCAGAGGACTCAGAAGCCAGAGAGTGGGCATGAAGCAGGCTCACCCTTAGGCCTCCAAAGTGACCCTTCTCATTAGACGCGTGGACAGGTTCAAATGAAGCCGATAGAATGAGCCCACCACTGCTGACCTCTGGAGAACAGGTTAGGGAATCCATGCTAGCTCTTTCATACCAGTGTTCCAGGCTCTTCATGTGCACAAGGGGGAACTAATCAGGCTCACTCTGATTCAGTAAGTCTGGGCCAGTGCTGCAGAGACCACAGATGTCACACAATGCCCAATCCTGGGATTCGGCTCTGTAAGGGGACAGGCGGAGACAGGTATGGAAGAAGGGCGTATAGAGAGAGGGAGTCCAAGTGGGAGCTCAGAGCTAAACATGTAATTGGTTCTGCAACTCACAGATTGACATGATGCCTCCAGGAGGGAGGAACCTTGAATGGGGACAGAGGAGAACACCAAAAAGGGACTGCCAGAGGACAGTTCAACATGTACCATAGCACACTGCACATGTGCCAGTACAGGCAGAACCTTATATATTGTGACAAAATAAATAGCCCCCAGGTTGTTTATCCAACTACTAACTTCTCATCTTATCTATTGGGGAATGAAATATGGAGAAAGTTTCCTGTTTCTCACAGAGACCAGAGACATGAAAGAGACCAAGCAAACTCCCCCAGTTTCAAGGGGAGGAATGAGTGCTACAGCCAGGTGGAGAATGGGGTGAAGGGGCTGCTGTGGAGATGCCCCTGAGTTAGTATAGCCTTGGAAAATGACTGAGGAGCCCGCAGACATTTTTTTTCCTCTGTGGCAGCTACTCCTTGAGGCCTGAGTGATTGGCCAAGGGTAGGCTTTCAGCTTTCCATGGTCCCTCTCCAAGCTAGTCAGGAGGTGGACTGAAGTCAATTATCAGAAGGCAATGTTCATGCAACAGCCACCACCTCAGTCTCCAAGATGCCATCCTGTCCTCCCCAGCAACCCTGGCACAACACCCTGCCTATCAGAAGCACCAGAAGGGTGAGGACCCAGCGCTGGTCTAGCTTGCATCTCCCTGAGCAATTGGCTCTCCTCTCAGGGATTCACAGAGAGGAAGCAGGACCCCAGAACAGTGGGTGAGTTATCCCTGAGTGAGGGTATACCTTCACTGTCAACTTGACTGGATTTAGAATTTCCATGGAAACATACTCTGGCTGTGTCTAATAAGACCTACGCAACGTGGGCAGCACCATTTCATGGGTTAGGGTTCCCAACTCAATAAAAAAGAGGAAGTGAGCTGAGCACCTGCCTTCTCTCTCTGCTTCCTGACCACGGATACAGTGAGACCAGCTGCCTCACGCTCCTGCTTCCTTGCTCTCCCCACCACGACAGGACTATGCATTTGAATTGAGAGCCAAAGTAGAGCCTTCCTCTTGGAAATGGCTCCTGTCAGGTATTCTGTCACAGAGGCAAAGAAGCACGAATGCACCCAAGTTGATCCAGCATGTGAAGAACTAAGCCTTTGGGGACAACGGGTTGGTGACTCTCTGCTAGGCAGGCAGATCTTAGATAGGAAGCATTGTTTCAGGGATGGGGACTCTAAAGAGATGAGTATTCTTCACTCAAAAAAAAAATCCTCTTGACTCTGGAGGTTAAGGCTTTGGCCCAGGCACACAACACACCTGAGAACCAAGTTCTGACAGGGAGAAGCAGAGCAGGCAAGCCCACACAAGAGGTTCCCACTTGGACGATACATTATGCCGTGGTGGAAGAAGGAAAAGATGCTGATGTCTGGACCACATTCCAACTAACTGAACCTGGATCTGTCAACCCCCACAGCCTACATCAGTCAGCTTTCCATCACTGTAACAAAATGCCTGAGGTAACAACTTTTATCTAGAAGGAACGTTTTTTTCTGTGTAGAGTTTCCGAGATTCCAGCCCTTGGGTACCAGTTGGCTCCACTGCTTCTTGACCAGCAGAGATGAAGAACACACCATGGCTGGGCCATTTGATGGAGCAAAGCTTCTCACATCATGGCATCTGCAAAGCAACAAGAAACAGAAAAAAAAAGAAAGAAAGAAAGAAAGAAAGAAAGAAAGAAAGAAAGAAAGA
>LOEQ01002890.1:35900-67828 GCA_001685075.1 Bramus lutescens | reverse complement strand
ACAGCATTTCTGCTGCCTACTGCCACCGGGGATCTTGCAGCATTTTTAAAAAATCATAAAAGTACCACTGTACCAGGCAGGAGCAATAGTGTGTTTTGACTCTTTGCGGCCTTCCAAACCTCATGTTGATACTTAATCCCCCACGCCACGATATTAATGTGAGGTCTTTGGAAGGAGACTGGTCTTGGGGGCTCCACCCTAATGAAGAGAAGCAAGAACTTTGTAAAGGAGACTATATAGACAGTGGGGGTCCCTTTCAGTCATCTGCTGTCTGAGGTCATCGTGATAAAACAACATCTTGGCGGTGGACACAGTCAGCCCGCATCATAGTCAGAAGGTTCTGGCACCTTCAGTTTAGACTTCCCACTTTCTGTGATGGAAAGGATAATTATTGCAGGCTATTTATAAACACTCCAGTCTCCAGCAATTTATTATAGACATCCAAACAGACTAAGACAGAAAGATTACAAAGGAGACACTGTATTAACAGACAGTTGAAACCACAGGGTTTGGTGATGCAGGCCTGTAATCCCAGCATTCAGGAGGTAGAGACAGGAGGATCAGGAGGTCAAGGTCATTCTCAGCTACAAATTGAGTTCAGCATCAGCCTCCCAAAAAGCAAAATGCAAATAAAATAAGAGATGTTTTGAGCAAAGCTTGGCTCCAGGAGGCTGTGGTACAGCTGGTGGGACCTATGCCATCTCTTCACCTCTAAACCTGGGTTTAGCCGTCTGTTAAATGGAGAAAATAACAGCTAACTCATGGGATCACTGTGACCTGTCGGGAACTGACCATATAAGGCTCTCCGTGTACTTTCTGGGACTCAGAACAGAGCTAGACCGGTAATTTCATCTCAATTCCTTGGTCTTTCCAAAGAAGATTTTAGGTTGGTTTAAGACAGATGAGATATGAACAATAACTTTCTCTTTGAGGAGAGAAAGACTAATGTCACGGTTTACAAACAATTCTCCTGGCCATGGAAGAATGCAACTCTGTCCCCTCTGGGCCAGCCTAATTTAATCCACTGCAGTGGCTTCTGTGAACGGGGGAGGGGGGATGACAAAGAATCCCCAAGAAAACATGGGGAGGCGTGAAAACCAAGAAGGCTTTAGCTGATTTAGGAGAGGAATCGGGGAAGTAGGCTAACGTTCTCTGAAAGACCCTCGAAAACACTGGAGTGAAAAGAGCTAATTGAAGAATGAGGGAGTTTTCTTCACCAGTGCTGGCTGAGTAAAAATATAATTATCTCTGATTCATGGAGATTGCTACAATGTGACTCATTTACCAAAACAGTTACTAGCAGAATCGCATTTGTGACTGTGGGAAGATCACGTGGGAGCCAGGGCTGTCTGAAACCCTGAGCATTCCTCCCTTGCACAATGACACCTTGAAGGAGACACTGCTCTCCTCCCTGGCAGGTTTCTGGGCTCCTCTAGGGCCATTTGCAATATGAAGAAGGCAGGCCTTTCCTGTGAGATGGGAAAACCTCAGGCGATCTCTCAGTACCAGGTTCCAGAATAGTATCCACCTCCCTGGCCTGGGAAAGATCCCATTCATATGTCCACTCCCTTCTTTATCTACCAGCAAAGCTGAAGCTCAGGCAGCTATGTGTTTGGTTTCTTATGCATATTGAGTTGGTGGTTTGTTCTTTGAGCTTGAACAAACCTAGTGACTGTGAGGCACTACCGATTGTTTGTTAGTTGTCTGGTTGCTGCTCTAAGAAAGAAAACCTGGCATTTCTGCCATCAAGCATTTCTCTCTGAAGCTCCACTATGACTCTTGGGGAATCAGCACAATCCAACAGAGCTGTTTAAAGGCCCAAACCTTGGAAGGGCTGTCTACAGTTGAGGGAAGAAGGCGTCTAGGCCGGTGCACTGAACCATGAGGGAGGAAAATGAGAAGGCATGGCTCAGTAGGTAAAATACCTCCTGATCAAGCTTGAGAACCTGGGTTCAGGTCCCCAGAGACCACTTAAAAAGCTGGACATAGCTGGACATGTAGACTCCCAGGACTGAAGGGTAGAAACAGCTAGATCCCAGGGGCTTGCTGGCCAGTCAGCAGCAGAATTAATGAGTACCACATTCAGTGAGGATACTGTTTCAGAAACCATGAGATAGAGACAGATGGAGGGAGACACAGATGAGAGTACCTGTACCCATACACACACACACACACACAAACCACACACACACGCACAAATCACACACACATAAATACATATCATACCCAAGCACACACATAAACCATACACACATGCATAAACCACACATACATGTATAAAACACATCTAAACCACACATCATACAGACACACACATAAACAACACATACACACATACAGTGACACACAAGATGGCAAACCATAAAATGTATGGCATGGGAAAATATAAGAAAACACATTTTTCACCCAGTTGAACGAATTTTTTCAAGGAGAAATATCCAGAAAAAGGCAGAAGCCAAGAGTTCTGAAGGGACCAGAGTAATGAAAACAAATTCAGCTCCTGGCTAATGAAGAGCGTTTGAGAGCAGGTTGAGACCCTAACGGATACAAATGAGGGTCATTATCGTTCCTGGGTCTTCTGTTCAGTGTAGGACGAGAACTGTGTAAATGGAAGGAGATGACCAGGGCTAATGGTAGAAAGATAGCCCACCAGGCCAGTCTCCTAATAAGAGCCATTATCAGCTCCAGCCCCGAAGTCACATGAGGGTCTGAAGAGCATCAATATAGATCCCGCTTAGCTGTCCTCATCCAGGGGTGACTAATGCTTTAGGAGCCACCCACATTCCACCCCTCCCCCAATATGCATAAAAGCCAAAGACAATCCCAGATAAGGGTGGGTTTTTTTTTTTTTGAGGCTGGGAATGATCACAGTTTGTATTACTGCGAGGTGCCTACTATATGCAAGGCATGATATTTCATACTTCACACGCGTTATTTCATGCAATCCCATCTATAACTCCTCATTTAGAACTTAAGGATTACTGAGGTCCAGAAAGGCTGAGTAACTCACCTAAGGTCAAACAGTAAGTGCCAGATGAGAGACTGAAACAGAAAGTCAGCTCTGGGGACAAGTAACAAGGACAAAACCCAACAGCCACATCACATCAGGGCAACAAGGAAGGGTCATTCTGATAAAGACAGGACCTGTTTGAGGGTCCAGACATGGACAGATCTTGGAGACAAAAACTGCCCCCCAAACTGTGGCTGGAGACAGTGGCACTGGCTGTGTGCCTCTGGTTTTGCAATTTTGGTAGCTTATTGGGATGATGTATACCTGCATCGTGTGCTGTCAGCTGGTAACCCCTCATAACTGCAGGAGGAAGAGCCACTTCTAAGATAGATGGTTCAAGACCAGGGCGCAGCTGCTACCTGAGAACTAGGGCTGGGAGACTCCCAATGCATCTAATCTGGGGACTTAAATCAATGTGCCCTGGGGACTTGCTATCCTTAATCTTCTCCTATAATTGAGGTAAGACCAAAGATACAAAGAAATATTTTTTTAATTGGGTTTGTGTTTGTTCATTTATTTTGTTTTGTACTTCGAGTACAAATCCAAAGTCCTTCTCACGACTCTATCCCCAGAGATTTCCCTTCCTGTCCCTCCAGTGGGATGGGGCCCACAGCTGCTCTGTACCCCAGTGAGTGCAGTGGGATGGGGCTCACAGCTGCTCCCTATTCCAGTGAGTGTAGTGGGATGGGGCTCACAGCTGCTCCATACCCCAGTGAGTGCAGTGGGATGGGGCTCACAGGTGCTCCCTACTCCAGTGAGTGCAGTGGGATGGGGCTCACAGCTGCTCTGTACCCCAGTGAGTGCAGTGGGATGGGGCTCACAGCTGCTCTGTACCTCAGTGAGTGCAGTGGGATGGGGCTCACAGCTGCTCYSTAYYCCAGTGAGTGCAGTGGGACGGGGCTCACAGCTGCTCTGTACTCCAGTGAGTGCAGTGGGATGGAGTGGCAACTAGAAAGATGCTACAAAACATACAATAAATACCTTTCACACTGAGGTGCTGAGGACACCAAGTTATTTAGAGACACCCAGCTCTAGAGGTACTAAGCACAGTGAGGGACATATCTGTGATTATCTAATTATTTTCAATATAATTTCAATATTTTCAAAATAATGCAATATTACTTATATGCAATAAAAATATATTGATATTTTCAATATAATGTAACAATATAGTGATAAGAATTGTCCAAGGGTTACAATAAGACCAAGGAATTGGTCATGAGGTTGGGGAAAGTTTCCTGGGAGAAATGATTTGGAGCAGAGTTCAGGAAAAGCACTTGAGGCAGAGAGAATGTTAGGAAAGAGGCCTTACCATGTAATACGTGCACATGTGTGTTTGCGAGCAGCTGGTACATACAAAGAGGCATCGTTGAAATATCATTTTAATATAAGTCGTAGCAAGGGACAGATAGGAAGCGATGAGTTTGAGCAATTGCCAGGGGACTGCGTGCTATATTAAGAATCTTGGCAGTTATTCTGTAACTATCAATGACCTTTTTTTTTTTCAAGAAGAAGAATGACTTGATGAAATTTATGCCCTACATAAATTATTCCTTTGGAATTTAAAATGAATAATATTGGAGCAAGATTGAGGGTAGAGAGATCAACAAGAAGGACCCCCTAATTTAACAGAGTAATACAGGTGAATCTGGAGCAATGCAGTGAGAACGGAAACTACAGTACAGATCTGAGAAGAAGCTGCGGCTGGACCATCAGGAATTAGCAACTGGTCAGATGTGAGAAGGGAGATGTAACTTGGGAGAGACCCGGACAGAGAAAAGATGCTGAGTCCAGATGAACATGTGACAGACAATAAGTCCAGAGGCAATTTGTACTGGAGGAGGCCAGGGTTCACTTGGATGTACGAGTTCAAGTCGGAAAATAGACACAAAGCTAGAGAAGGGGCTGTGTGGTCTCACCGATTCAGGAACACACGACATATGTGATTGACATTGCACAGTGGAAACAGTCATCAGAGAAGCAAACGCAGCAAATGCAGATGAGGACGTGGGTAAAGAGGAAGCCTGGCCCAATGCTGCTGTGACTGCAAACTGGGGTGGCCTCTGTTTGGCTACTAGAGGCGTACATAGTGTGTGATAGATACTGTCAAGCTGACGGGTTCCAGAGCCACTTAGGAGGCAGGCGTCCAGAGATGCCTGGGAGGGGTCTAGATTAGGTAAACTGAGGCGGGAAGACCCATTTGGTTGTGGGCAGCACCATTCCGTGGCTGGAGTCCTGGGCTGACTAGAAAGGAGGAAGGAACCTGAGCAATGGTGTCCATCACACTCTGCTTCTCAGCTGCAGATGCCGTGTGGCCCAGCTCTTGGTGACTCACTTGCCATGAGGCTCTGCAACCCCTACAACTGTAAACTGAAATAAACCCCTTCTCCTTTTGTTTTGTTTGTTTGAGACAGGGTTTCTCTGTGTAGCCTTGGCTGTCCTGGAGCTCACTCTGTAGACCAGGCTGGCCTTGAACTCAGAGATCTGCCTGCCTCTACCTCCCAAGTACTGGGATTAAAGGTCTGTGCCCCCCACTGCCCAGCAAACACGTTCTCCTTTAACTTTCTTCTTATTGGGTATTTTGCCAGTGAGTACAGTAACTAATATGTGGTGGGCTCAACCACCTCTGGGAGAAAGGATCTGCGTAGAGGCCGTGCAAGATTATAAACAAGCTCAAGGCATCTAGCAAGGAATCCTGAGGCCCTCAGTATTCTTCACCGAATCTAGAAAAAGAACTAGCGGCCGTGAATGGACATGCCCTCCCTTGGCACCACATAACTCTGTCCTGCAGTCCTGTATGGAGGAGCCCAGGCGCCAAGGGTCAGGCAGGGCTCTGGAAAGCATATGCCACACTACAGTTGCCCTCACTGCCCAAGCCTGGCTGACACAGCCCACCTTCCCGCCTGCATTATCATGATGGAATGCTGAAGCTGGGTGGGTATCCATTAAGAGAAATCAATGCTATCTTCCAGATTTGCATAGTTTCCAAGTCGCCTGGGAACTCTTTCCTAAAGGAAGAGACTTGCCAGTCAATCACAGGTTGCCTGGGATCCCCAAGGGACCACAGCTTGTAGACATTTGCTTGGGAGAGTTTTGCATCGATTCACCCATCGAGCCAGGCCAGAGGAGTAAGAGTGTGCAGTGGGGGAAGTATCACAAAACCCACTTCAGAGCCAGAAGGCTAGTGAACTGATTCTGTCTCAGGAGTCCCCAGCTGTGCAGAAAGCAGGTGACCTTCAGAGCGAGATCTGTTCATCAAGCAGTCTGCAGGGCTTTAGTACAGGGGAGATCCTCTCTCGTGACTTACATCAAGTCTAAGTTCAAATGTCATTAACAGCCTGCGGAGACAGGGGCCTGGAGGAAGTAGGACGTCCAAAGAACCTAAGACGATATTAACCTTCTAAGGAGAAATACTTAAAGCAATTATTAGCTTCCTTTTCGAGAAACTGAAATCCTTCAAAAAAGGACAGAAATAGCTTGAATTAAATAGTCAGCAAGTAACCACACACACACACACACACACACACACACACACACTTTGAGATAGGGTCTCACTGTATCTCAGACTGGCTTCAAACTTAATATATAGCCTAGGCTGGTCTCAAAACTCATAGCAATCTATTGCCTCAGTCCCTTGAGTGCTGAGATTTTATGCATAAGCCTCCATGCCCAGCTACATTTAACATACACATACATAATCCTTTAATATATTGTAGAGTTTTCACAGTGTTCCTTTGAAGGTACACCTCGTCATCTTCTTGCACTGTATAACTGAACATTGATTAAATGATGTTTTCTAAAATATCAGATTCGAAAGTTCTGCTCTAACATTAATATCCTATAATGGCTTCTAGAACATTATTATCTACATTTTATTACTATGAAAACTGAGATATAGAGTATTTAAATGACTATCCAATGAACTAGTGACAGAATTTGAAATGGCATTCAATATTTTATCTGACCTACTAAATCACACTGCCCAACTAGGCCTGTCTCTTTGCACACTGATCTGCTTTCAGGGAATATTGACGACCTCACTGTTGGCCTATTAAGAATCTACAATCAGTCAGCACCTATTCAATTTTGTCAAGCAATTTCATTCATTATAAGAAATGTAGAGGAACTTTGAACTTTAAGAAGTCAAACGACTCCTAAATTTGGGGAGGGAGGGCAGGAAGACAAAATTTTATGGTACAACAAATTATAGCAATATTTTTAAATGCCCTGATTTTCAGTGAAGGAGGTAAGAATGTCTAAGAGGATCTAGATAAGCACATACATAACACGTTCAAAACATGTGAACTTCTATTAAATATCTCTGCTGCCTCAACAACAGTCCTCTGCTTCAAACTTCGTCCTCTTCCTCTTCCTCCCAAACACTGTTGTCCACCTTGTGCCTAGCTCCACCGATGCACCCTTTCCACTAACAAATTCAAGAGGGAAGGAGTGAGCCTCCTATTTTCTGTGTCTTTCTGCATTGTGTGACTTTGTTCGCTCATGGGAGTGCCCAGTAGGAGTTGCCAAGTGAAACTCAAACTGGGTATTTGTCCAGCAGAAACAGGACTGTCTACTGCGTTGTTGAATCCATTATTAGGACCCCTGTCGAGGGTGGGGCCTTGGGAGAGGCCAGCTCTAGGTGGAAACAGCAGAAAGGCTCACACTCTGAAACCCCGAACTAAGGCAGTGGCTATAGAGAAGCTACTGTTGGGATGAGAATCAAGATAAGCGCAGATCTTTCCTTTTTCTTCCACTCTGACTTCAAGAAGGAAGATCCGTGTCTTTCTCAGTAGGCCAAAGGACTGCCTAGACAAGAAACATCTCCAATGAGCAGGGCTTATTTTAACTACATGGGGAATTCCTTCCCGGTGAATTCTACTTAAAGAAAAAAAATCTCTTCATTGTAGAGCCAGGAAAGAGTACCCCCAAAATGATGAGGCACCATGTTTCTGATGAAACGAAGTCAGTAACCTGATTCTGATGTGTGCTGTATCTAAACTAAACCCCAAAAGTAGCCTTTTGCCATCACATGCTATCCACATCTGAAAATAAATAGCCTCATTCACATAAAGGCACAGTGTGAACACACAGTCTGGCTTCCAAAATTCAGGATGTATATTACTAGCACGCATCAGGCCTACGGAAGGGTTAATCCAGGGTGTATATTACCAGCATGACTCAGGCTACGGAAGGGTTAATTCTCAAAATAAACGCCTTTTTCATACAGATGGAGGCGGGGAGCTGTCGTCAATGTTTAATCAATCAATAGGCATTTATTTTATGATATAAGGTTTACATTGCTCTCCATTTGAATTTAATTGGAAGAATGAAGAAGAGAATCTGTCAGAAGCAAAATTATTTCTTATTAGCTTTGCCTCCATCATCTCAATTCAGCCTAGTACATGTTAATCTTTTCTATGACTTAAATAAGGCAGCAGAAAGTGGTTATGTTAACCCTCTGTGGATTTCCCAAAAAGTCTCATCTCAAACCAGCAACTTAGGCCACACTCTTCATGAGCTGTCAGGGTTCTTTCTCAAAATGTGATCAAATAATTGGTCAGTTACTTTGTAGACACCACTGTGTTGCCAGTTTTATAAAGCCCCTGTGGTTCTAACTCCCCTTTTTCTGACCAGCACCTCCACTCTGGGTTTAGTGTCTAATTCTCAGAGCACTGTGGTAGAATGCAAATAATACAGACTTTAAATGCAAACAAACTTCATTTAAATTTCTTTAACTGGGAGGAATTTTACTTTTGGGACAAAACTCAAATTTCAGTTAGGAATGGCAGCACAGAGTGGCTTTAAAACACAAGCAAAACAGGTCCCAGACAAGCAAAGGATGAGAGTTGCCCTTGACTTGCTGGCCTGGGAACTGAGTAGGAATGGGAGCCCCAGACGGGACATGACATCTCCAGGGACACTGGCCCAGTGTCAGAACTGAGAGACAGTCGTGGGTGTTTCAGGGGTGTGCCTCCACACCCATCCCTTGAGTGATTCTGGGCAGAGCTTCGCTTCTCCAGAGTAGGAGTGAATGAAATAGAATAGGGAAGCTGAGTCATCCTAACCAAACACTAGACCATCCTCCTTCGAGCCTAAACTCTAGCTGGAGATTGGCCAAAGGCATAATCCAGTCAGCATCAGCACAGGACGCTGAGGAACAGGATGGCTAGGGATCGTTGGATGCTCACCGCCAGCTTGAAGGGGCCCTGTGAGGATCGATACTGTCAGCTGAACCAGGTCTAGAATCACCTAGGAGACAAGCCTCTGAGCAGGTCTGTGAGGGACTGTCCAGACTGAGAAAGGCCCTGGACACTCCTGTACTGTGAGGGACCACTTAGACTGGGCTAATTGAGTGAGAAGACTCACCTCAGCAGTAAGCAGCACCCTCACCATTCTGAGGGCTGGGGACCAAGACTGAATAAAAAAGAAAGAGACTCAGAAGGACAACCTTAGTTCCCTTATGCTTCTTGACAACAGATGTAATGCGGCCCGCCAGCCACCTCAAGATCCTGCCGGGTATGACTTCCTACCATAGCAGACTGCACTCTCGAACTGAGGGTCAAAAGAAACCCTTTTTCCTTCAGGTCTCTTTTGGGGGCTACTTTATCACGAACCAGGAAAGGTAATACAGTCTGTAACAACCAGGCAGGAAAGGACAGCTCAAGTTTACTAGGCCCACAGCAAACAAATGACAGAGGATGACCTCAGGGCACTGCCCTGGGGCTCTGCCAGGAACTTCGGATCTCCACATACAAGGACACCACCCCCCCACCCCACCCCTGCTAGTGGTTCTAGAACATTCCACTGGGAATACATTTCTTTGAGCTGGTGTTGGAGAGGAACTTTTCGCTACATGTATAAACAGGGATAAAAATCCTCTGCATATTCAAGAATGCACTCTTGATCTGTCTAAATGGCAAGGTATCGTAACCCGGTGCCTCTGCAAGTCAACTGATATTAGACTTCAGAAAATATTTATGGGAAGAGGAAGCAACAATTAACAATTTCATTAAATCAATTACAACACACAGCAGCTCCTCCATAAATGTTTGTTGTTGCTGATGATGATAATTAAAAGCCCTTTTATAGATGGGCTGTGACAGATAACCATGTCATGACTAAGGCCTTATGGCCTGATGAGAACTACCATTATATATAAATATTGACTAAGGTTGAGCTTCACACATACCAATGAAACTCAAGCGTATCATCCCCTGCTCACCAACAATAAGTGAGCTACACTGGGATGCCTATTTCAACAGACAATGACAGTAGCGAAGGAGGAAGTGCAGACGTGGTCCCAAATCTATGTGTATGACCCTCATTTCTCCATGTTTTACAGGCAAGACTTCTGATATTTCTTCGTCATTTGGGGACTCTTTGGACTTTTAGTGGCGAAGGTCTTTTGGGTGGTACAGTCCCCCACAGAGTACCAAGAGGAAGCATGAGAGATGAGATTGTAAGATGAGAAAAACATAAAGACTCACTCCATCCTGTCCTGTGCATGGTGACACATCCCGGCCCTCCTCAAGCTGAGGGAAACTCACTTGTCTGAGCCCATTCTGGGTTACATAGAAAGACCCTGTCTGAAAGCAAAGATCAACCTTGTTCTTTAGTTGGGCCTTGGACCATTTTTATTCTTCATTGACGCAGAGTAACTGTTCATGTGACGTGATATTCTAACCCAGGTTTTCAATGTGTAGTGATCCACCTGGGGTGAATGATATGTCTCTCAACTCAGACTTCATTATTTCCAAATCTTGTTCTCAAACGCTTGGCTAAAAGCAGGATATAAGTAATTTAAACATATATTCTGGTCAGAAGTCAGTCATGGGTAAAGTAATTGCAGCTTTCTTTTTTGTTATTTTATATGTATGAATGCTTTGCCTACATGTATGTATGTGTACCACATGTGTGCCTGATGCCCACATAGGCCAGAAAAGTGTGTCAGATTCCTAGAACTGGAATTATACACCATTGTGAACCACCCTGTAGGTGCTGAGAAATGAACTGGGGCCTCTACAAGAGCAACAAGTGTTCTTATCCAATGAGCATCTCTCGAGTCTTATAATAGTTTCTTTAAATCTCACTCATCAGTGTGTATGTACACACGTGTTTTCAGCTACCGTGCTTTCCACAAATTAAATAGTTGGAAAATGGAATAAAGATAAGGTGGGCCAGAAGTAAACATGCCAAGATTTTGGGCTCCTAGAACCACATTCGCCAAACTTAAGATACTAGATCACATGTAGGACTCTAAATACTCTTAACCTGAGCCATTGTTTCATTTTCACTACCTCAGTCCCAACAAGGCTCTTCACGCCCTGGCCCCTTGCTTCTGAATCTCTACAGCACAGGCAAATATTGAGAAACAAGAAAATTTGGGCTGGGGAGATGGCGCAGTCAATAAGTGCTTACGGCACAATCATGAGGACCTGGGTTCAGAGGGTCTCCGGGCTTGCTGGCCCGCTAGTGTGGCTCAAACAGCAAGCTCCAGGTTCAAAGCGAGACTCTGTCTCCCAGGCTAAGGTGGAGCTGGTTGAAGTGAGGCACACCAGCAAAGATCAGCGGAAGGAGGCAGCCTGGACTACACATTTAAGGCCAGTACGGCGGTGGATGCTTTTTATCCGAGCACTGGGGAGGCAGATGGAGGCAGATCTCGGAGTTTGAGGCCAGCCAGAATGAGTTCTAAGACAGTCAGGGCTACACAGAGAAGCCTTGTCTTGATAAATAATTAATTAAATAATTAGATAAACGAGGTGGAATGTGACGGAAGACATCTGATGTTGGACCTCTGGCCTCTGTGGCACATACACATTTGCAAGCATACAGTATCTCAGTCAGGTTACTATGGTTGTGATGAAACGCCATGACCAAAAGCCAGACAGGGAGTAGACAGATTAGACAGATGGGTTTTTTTTTTATTAGTAGTATTCACAGATCCATATCATCAAAAGCAGTGAGGGCAGGAACTCATTCAGGGAAGGAACCTAGAGGCAGGAGCTGATGCAGAAACCACGGAGAGGATGCTGCTTAGTGGCTTGCTCCCCATGGCTTGCTCAGCCTACTTTCTTATAGAACCCAGGACTACCAACCCAGGGATGGCACCACCCACCAAGGGTTGTGTCCTCCCCCATTGACCGCTAATTAAGAAAATGCCTTACAGCTGGATCTTATGGAGACATTTTCTCAGCTGAAGCTCCTTCCTCTCTGATGACTCTGGCTCATGTAAATTCACACAAAATCAGTCAGTATACACAGCATACCAGCACCCACTAAACCAGCATATACTAGGCGCGCACGCACACAGACACACACACACACACACAAAGGCAATAATGCCATCAAATATAGAAAGAAGATCATTCAAAGCATATTTTAAGGGACTTTCATAAGGTAAAACCTGGTCATGGTTGTGAGTGGCATCAAATTTAACAGCTAAGGACACAACTTAACCCAGACCTCTTCCTCGGGGAGTAGTTAGATAATCTGGGGTTAAAGGGATTTAAGGAGGTGCACAGATTAAAATTTTGTCTTCATAATAAATCCGTGCACTTCATTTGTTCACTCTCATTTCAGGCTGAAAATCTTTCACAATTTAAATTCTCTCTCATAAGGAAAAAAGCGTAATGTACATTCATTGGTCAAAAACTGAAGGAGAGCGTGGCTGTGGGGACCACGCTTGCTTGGGTTGTACCTTTGAAAGGAGAACAAAACACAGTGTCCTCAGATAAATTGTGATTTTTTTTTTCCTCAAGCAAGGCTTCTCTGGAAAATTCTTGAGGAAATATTGCCACCTCCTGGGCAGGAGCATGAGGAACAACCACCAGGCTCTTGCTTCCCAGCTTGTTTGTGGCCTCATTTACAAGGGCAATAAAAAGGAAGTCTACCTTGGCCTTCTCGTTTCCTTCATTATTTCCACACGGCATTGATACACACATACACACACACAAAGTAAGTCACTATAAAAAAAAAATCACAAAACTTATGCAGCATTGAACTGAAAGCCCATTTCAACAATAAATAAATTCTCCAGGAAAAACAAGATACTGAACAGGTTTGATCAGCTTCTAAAAAAAAAAGTCTCACCCACTCTCTACAGGACCTGATAGAAAATCTTGGCAGACTCCCAACTTGCTTCTGTCTGCTTCCAGTTCTGTTGTCCCTGTTGTTGTTGATCTCACCTTTTAAAGAAATTCAAGTCTGCCTGGCAAGTCTTGGGTTTTTCAATCTGTTTTAATAGTATAAAAAGTTATCAGCCCTTATAATTTTTACTCGTAGTGTTTTGAGAGAATCTTGTGGTGAAGCCCAAGGCGGCCTTGGAATGACGATTCCTCTGCCTCTGCCTCCCGAGTTTACCTGGTTTAAAACCTAAGGCTTAAAAATGAGACACCTGAAGGGGTTGTGACTCTATAAGCTCAGGGTTTGTGAAGCCCTGAGGGAGAGGGAGAGAAGTCTGTATCCTTCCTGAGCATTTGTAAAATGCTTTGCAGTGTTTCCCTCTTCCTATTAGTCAGTTATCCTTACCATCTATTTTATTTTATTCTTATTTGACAGTAAATCAAGCAAGTAAAACAGACATTAGTAAAACTATAGCAAAGAGAGGGACAAATCCTTGAGCAGGTCACACCCTCGCAACAAAATGCAGCATCTCTGGGCCGTCTGCGCCCTGTGTTTAGGAGTCCAGGGTGAAGAGGTTTGCAGACCTGAGAAGTAGATTGCACTGCTAGATGAGAACAAGACCAGAAACCTGCATCGCTTACCTCCTCACCGCTGTTTCACTGGGTGAGCTTCTGCATTAAAATCTAGGCTTCACAGAATTTCGGGTACCATTTCTCTTAGAAACATTTCACTCTAAGGATGTGGATTAACTGTAGTTGATAGTCCATGTCTACATTCATTCTGGGGAGAAACTGTGAGAAAAGCCCCGTCTTGCAACAAGTCCCCCAAGCTGTTGGTAGATCTAGCTAGCTCCTGTTCGCCAGAACTTGGGATGAACGGTCCTGTCCCACAGTCAAAACCGGTGAGCCACTGACATCTGCACTAGAACACTGCCTCGGTTTCCTCCACATGCAACCTCTGCTCAGGCAAGCCCAGCAAACGAAGTAAACCCGGATGGGGTGGGGGGGGAGGAAGCTCAATTTCTTTAATCAGCTGGCACATTTTTTGTTGCTCTCCCCCAGGTCGTTACTGAGAAAACTACAAGTACCTACTTCAGTGTCAGTGTGCCATGATGTGTGTCACCAAATGTCCCCAGAGAAGTGGTAGCGTGATGGATGGGATAGAGGCTGATGAGGACACAGGAGCTGCCCCCCACCCTGCCAAGCGCTAACCCTGCCTGCTAGCAGCTAACGCTCTGCCCAGTCGGTAAGGCTGACAGATTAGCAGTTTTCCAGCGGGCTCGGTGTTGCACCGAAGACTAACGTGGCTTCAGAGAATACAAAGAAAATGAGAAGAGAAAAACAGGGGACACCTCTATTTCCCTTCGAGATCTTGTTTTGAGCTAGGGAGTCCCTCGTGCAGAAACATCTTTGGTGCCAGTGATTATCTGGATCTGCAAATGCTAAATTGATTCACTGTCCCGCAGACGCCCAGGGGCTGAGTATCCAGGGATAAATGCACTAATCATGGCAGGGCCTGGGTGCCAGCCTATAAGGGACGCTGCTCCCAACAGCGGCGATCACAGGAACCCTTCCGAAGACCACGTGCCCCCAAGTAGTTCTCTGAAGCATCATTACTGACCATGTGCGGTGGGAGGGGTGGAATGCTGACATTGAGAAGTAAACGTATTTACGTTTAGTCCTTGTCTAAAAAGAGAGGTTGGGTGGAGGGAGGCTCTTTGGGACAAAGTCATTGCAGATGAAGCAAACACATGGACACTGAAACAACACGTGTGTGTGTGTGTGTGTGTGTGTGTGTGNGTGCGCGCGCGCGCGCACACACACACACACAAAAGCTTTCAGGGAGAAACAGAAAATAATGTTTTGCAATTACAGTCCACAGCTGCTGCAGTTCTGATGCACGCTTGCTACACAGGTGCGGCCATTATAACAATGAATAGCGCGCATTAAAGGTACCATCCATAGGGGTAATAATACTAGGGTTGAAAAGGTATTTTCATTTGCAGCCTGATGTTAGGCAGAAAATAAAATGAGGCGTTTCACAGCCAGCCTGATGGCTCAGCTGCCACACGGGAGGCCTGAGCCTGGGATGAATATAGGACCCTTATGTGTGGATATCTCGGTGGGAACCTGGCTATGACTCCTACCAGAGAGACTACCAAATCTCTTCCTATTCTTTAAAATAGTAAATAAAAAGGCTTTCTGGTTGTGAATTAGGAAAACTGAGGTTCTTAGTAACTCATGGAGTTAGTAGGATCAGTCTGTTGGCACCTACTAAAAATATTTTTTAAAATGGAGGAAAAATCCAAGAGATGGGGAAATGAAATAGCAAAGCTTCTGAGGAGGGAGGAAGGGGGCAAGAAACCTGGGGGAGGCCATGGCTTCAAAACAACTCCCTGAGGCCTGCCTGGGTCATGCCATCACAACTTTCCGTCTCACGGCCCAAAAGTGTTCCCACCACGGCCAGCCAGAAAGCATATGATTCCAGGTTCCACACACCTAGCCCGGAAGGAGGATGTGGACAGTACCGCATCTCGTTTATTTGTTCTCACTTTAAAGATCCATAAACTCTTCACTCCCGGTGGGAAAAACTCTTCAGTCAAGTAAGGCATTCATGCTGAGTGAGGGCAGGAAGACGCTGGGCAGGTGGCCTTGAACCAGCCTCACAGAAGGCAAAGGAGCAGCCTGAGTGTGAACCTGAACCCCGCCTCAGACACCATGAGGTCCATCATGCTTGCTGCAGAGCCTTGGTGAGGTCAAAGTGCAGCAGGCACTAACACAGTAATGTCACATGTCGTCACAGGAGCCTCCTTTTCTCCTCACCACTTTCCTGAGTGGGTCCTTGCATGCTGTTCAAAGACTCTAGGCCAGAAAACAGAAATGGGTGCCAGAAAAGAAGAATGCAGAGTACATGGCCTTCTGCACGTGTGGGTTCTACATCTAAGGATTCAGTCAATCAGAAAGTGTGTGCATCCGTGATGGACGAGCACAGATTTGACATCACCACCTAGGCAATCCAGAGCAGCAGCTGCTTACACAGTGTTTGTGGTGTGCTAGGTGTTAGAAGTGATCTGTAGGTGATTTAAAGTATATAAGAAGGGGGCTGAAGAGATGGCTCGGAGGTTGAGAGCACTGGCTTCTCTTCCAGAGGACCTGGGTTCAGTTCCCTGCACACACATGGCTGCTCATAACTGTCTATAACTCCAGTTCCAGGGGACCCAAAACCACAACCAAGCAGTAATGCACATAAAATAAAATTGAAAAAAATCCTGCAAAAAGAAAAGTATACAAGAAGATGTGTATGTTATACAGAAATACTGTGTCATTTTTTTAAGGGATTCAAGCATCTCTAGGTCATATTATGCATATTTCTCAATGCCATAACCAGTCTCAGCTTAAGTGTCTCAGGAAGACAGTTAAATGTTTAGTGCTCTGTAGGAAAGCTGTTTCCATGTTGTCTATCATTAACAGAAATGCAAGCAAACAATAATACAGATGATAATGCATATTGCAGTGTGAATATTAAAAGCTAGGGGTTCATTGGACACAGGTGGGGGTTGGAACAGTGCAGGTGGCCTGGGCATGCTTCCCCAGAGCCCAGGTGGACAGCCACCCACAGCTTGGAGGTCTGGAAACTCATTACCCTGGCAGAGAGATGAGGCGCATGCAGTCCTTGCCAGTAGGAAAGCCATTCTAGGGAAGTGGGAGAGGCCGCCCCTGTACCAAGGAAGGCAAAAACACAGCCCTTTGTAGAGAGGCCTTAAAAGTGAGGAGAGGATTCAGATTAATTTGGAACTTCACAGGAAGCCTGCATAATGAAAACAAAACTCAATTGTGGTGCTGGCTGGCACGCTCTGGGTCTGGAAGAGCTCACTCAGCAGAGCTCTGGATCACTGCGGCCCACTGGGAGGACAAGCAGAGCCACAGCAATGGAGACTATAACGGTAATGAGAATGGAGACACAAGAAGGATGGGGAAACTGAGGTGAGAAAGGGTCCTACCTGTCATCAGTCTTTGGGATCCAAGAGCTCTTAGCTACTTTCATCGTACATTCGGTTTAATGAGTCATTCAACAAAGATTGTTGACCAATGTGGTTTGAATGAAAATGGCCCCCATAGGTTGGTAAGGAATACCACTTTTTAGAATGTTTAGCCTTGTTGGAGTAGTTGCAGCCTTGTTGGAGGAAGTGTGTTACTGCAGAGCCCTGAGGTTTCAGATACTCAAGCCAGGCCCAGTATCTCTATCTCTGTTTCTCTCTCTCTCTCTCTCTCTCTCTCCCCCTTCTGCCTGCCTATCTGGATGTAGAATTCTCAGTTTTCTCTCTGGCACCATGTCTGACTGCATGCAGCCACACTTCCTGATATGATGATAATGGACTAAACCTCTAAAATGTAAGCAAGCCACCCTGATTAAATGCTGTCTTTTATAAGAGATGATATGGTTATGATGTATCTTCACAGCAATAGAAACCCTACCTAAGACAGAAGTTGGGACGAGGGACTGGGGTATTACTGCAATAGGCCAGACTATGCTTTTGTTTGGAGGAACGTGGACTCAGGGACTCTGGATTAGAAAAGCAGTTGAATGCTTTAAGCAGGGCTTAATGGGTCATACTAGTAGGAGCATAGAAGACAGTGGTGCTACAGGTGATTTGAACTCTGGGGGTCTGGTGCAAGAGATTTCAGAAGAGAATATTAATATGTGGCTTAAAGATCATTCTTGTGATATTTTGATGAAAAATATAACTGATTTCTGCTCTTGTCCAAAATATCTGCCTGAGGCTAAATTGAAGAGTTCCAGATTAACAGCTTCGGGAAAAGTTTCCAGACAGCCTAGTTGTGTTGCTTGGTTATTAGTAATCATACTTATGCAATCTATAATGAAAAGGAGCAAGTTAAGCAAGAAAATACAAAATGTATAGTTTGAAGGAAAAGGGACACCAGGAAGCATAAACAGTTTAAAGAAAAGCCTGATGCTAAGTGGAATAAAGGGAGTGGTGACCTCAGAGAAAGACCCCACCCAGCTAAGCTTCCAACCTGTGAAAGGGAACTAAAGAAAAGCAAAAGGGAATTTAAAAAATGATTAGGTCAGGGCATGGTGGTGCACATCTTTAATCCCAACATTCAGAAGGCAGAGACTGATGAATCTCTGAGTTTGAGGCTAGCCTGGTCTACAGAGCTAGTTTCAGGACAACCAAGCTTGGGTAGTGAAGGAAACTATTGAAAACGGAAAGCTGGAGACAATGTACTTGAATGAGGGAGCCATGTTCCAGCCCCAGCAAGCAGTAAAACTTGGTTCTGGCTTTAGAATCAAGGATAGGAGAAAGGGGTTATGGGATCTTCCTCCATGGCTAAGGGAAGTTGCTGAGGTCAGGCATGTGTCAGGCACATCCCTGCATAGCCATGTCCTAGAGAGGCCATTGTGTTAAGCTGTGAAGGCAAAGCTTAGATTGCCTTGGATACCCCAAGATGTTAAAGATGCCTGAATCATGGGATACCTGCTAAGGAAAGCTGCTGATATGGGGTGGAGCCAGGACAGAAGTAAAGTGTGTTGCAGTCAACAAACCTGAAAGGAGCTGGAGATCTGAAGAGCACTTTGACATCAGACGACATGGAGATGCAGGATTTGAAGTTTGCCTAGCTGGTTTTCAGTCTTGCTTTAGTCCAGTATTTCCTCACTATTCTCCTATGTCTCCTTTCCTCCCTTTTAGAGCAGAAATGTATATTCTATGACATTGTATGTTGGGCATATGTGATCTTTTTTATTTTGATTTTTACAGGGGATTACAGTTAAGAGACTGCATGAGTCTCAGAAGGACTTTGGACTTTGAACTTTTAAACAGTGTTAGGACTGTGATAGACTATGAGGACTTTCGAAGTTGGAATGAATGCATTTCTGCATTATGATATGACTATAAGCTTATGGGGGCCAAAGAGTAAAATACGGTGGTTTGAATAAAAATTGCCCCCATAGGCCCATAGGGAGTAGCCTATGGGGGCAATGTATGGCCTTGCTGGAGGAAGTATGTCACTGGGGGGGCACTTTGAGGTTTCAGATGCTCAAGCCAGAGACAGTCTCTCTCTCTCTCTCTCTCTCTCTCTCTTCCTGTTGCCTGCTGATTCAGATGTAGAACTCTTAGCTTCTTCTCCAGCACCTGTCTGCCTGTGTGCCACCATGTTTCCTGCCAAGATGATAATATATGAAACCTCTGAACTATAAGTCAGTTCCAATTAAATGCTTTCTTTTATAGGACTTGCCTTGATCATGGTGTCTCTTCTCAGCAATAAAACAGTGACTAAGACACCCACAAAAAAAAACGTGCTAGCACTAGTCCATGAAGAACCTATCGGGCCCCTAGACTGAAGATGCTGGGGCAGAAATATCAGCATAATGTTAAGTTCATAGTAAAGTACTTGTCACAGGAAGAATGGAGACAAGGATGCTCAAGACAAGAAAACTTGAGAGTGCACCTAATCCAGATCAAGGGTGACAGAGTGGCTTGGTACACTCAATAGAATATGTCAAAAATACATCATTTATGAGATGGAATTATAGAAGACACTGCCATTTTACTCCCAAGCTACCCAGAGGAGCCAGCTGCTGGGTTGAAGACATTCATATGGCAACAAGCCTTAGAGGTGAGCTGAGATACAAATCCTTCACCTAGTCTATAGTCAGCTCACTACAGCCTCATGAGAAACCCTGAACCAGAACCACCTAGCAGAGCTATGCTGTTGTGGAATATTTGTTTAACTATGAAAAGATGTGTTGCATCTGTTTAACTATTTAAAGATGTGTTGCTGTTTTACCTTGCCTGCCTAGAGAAACTGATTGGTCTAATAAAAGAGATGAATGGCTTATAGGGAGGAAGGAGGTAGAGACAAGATTTCCAGGCAGGGAGAGTAATGAGGAGGAGGAGGAATTTAGGCTCAGGGAAGGAAGAAGAAGAGATGCCAGGGAGAAGCCAGGGGTCAGTCAGAGAGACACGGGGAAGCAGGAAAGCAGGACATACAGAATTAAAGAAAGGTAAAAAGCATTGAGGCAAAATGTAGATGAAGAGAAACAGGTTAAATTAGGTTAAAAAGGCTAGTGAGACAAGCTTAAACTAAGGCCAACCATAATTAATAATAAATGTCTATATCTTTATTTGGGAGCTGGTTGGATCCCCAAAGAAAATGCCAACTACAGTATATTTTTGTTTGTTTGTTTTATTTTGTTTTGTCTCTTGAGGCAAAGTCTCTCTATTATGTAGCTCTGGCTGTCCTGGAACTATGTAGATCAGGATGGCCTTGAACCCACAGAGATCCGTCTGCCTCTGCTTCCCAAGTGCTAGGATTAAAGATGTCCACCACCACACCCAAGAGAAGTTTATTTCTGGAAATTGCAGCAGTTTCTTGTTTTAATATGCTTAATATTAATTTATTAAAGATAATTAAGATACCTACTACTATGATATGCTAATAACATAAAGAGTAATCATTACATAATATCTGCAGGACTCCCAAAAGATCTCAAGTCCACAGACTCTCCAGTATCCTTATAGAAAAGCTTAGTGTTTGTATGTAGCATATCCATAGCCTGACTGCTTTAAATGTCTGCGTATGGCTTGTAACAGCTAATACCATGTAAATCTTATATAAATACATGTTACTTAGAGAATAATGGTAAGGAAAAACTTCATAGTCAGATTCAGATACAACCATTGTGGGTCTAATAGCATCTTCAATGTCTGATTGGCTGACTGGGTGGATGTGGAAGCTGAAGACGTGATGCGCCAACTGAATAAACTATTACAGTTTGGATATGAAATGTCCCCACAGGCTCTTACTCACTAGCTGGTGGTGCTGTTTGGGGAAGTAGTGGACCCTTTGGGAGATACGGCGGTGAGTCACAAGGAAAGGAGTTGCTTGGGGTCCTCTCTTCTGGTCCCATCTCTGCTCCCTCACCTTCCCAGGTGGTAAAACTGCTTCACACTGCTGCTGCCGCAGCCCTGACTGCTTCTAGGGCCATTCCTACCTCACCGTGACAAACTGTGCCCACAGACCATGAGCAAAATAGATCCTTCCTTCCTTAAAAGTTACTTACGATCAAATATTTGGTCACAGGTATGAGAAAAGAAGCTATTGCTTGTACAGACTCACATTCTGTGTGGGAATGATTTTCAAGAAAAACACGTACTTGGGCCAGCAAGTGCTGAGATTACAAACGTGCACCATCATGCCCGGATTCATTGGTTACTTTCTAAACAGCAATGGTAAGTGAGAAAGAAAAAAAAAACCCACAACCATTCTTCCTCACCATACAAACTCAGTTGATCTTTCTTAACCACCCTGACTTGACTCCAAATTAAAGGCCACAAACAGAGACCATTCATGCTCCCCCCAGGAACAGACCATCCAAAGGAAATTCCTAACACTCCAACCATTGTAGATGGGATCACCTGCCAGCACACACAGATTAATTTTCACCAGGACACCCCTAGACAAATGTCAGCCAATCAGGGGTCCTGAACCTTAAAGATCCCTCTGCTGTTATAAAAACTCCACCTCCACTGTGCTCAGTGCTCTCTGATCATACCAATACATTGGGCACACAGAGAATTCACTAACTTGTGTAAGAAAAGAGGCTCTTTGCCTTTACATATAGGACTCGGTCTCCTTGATGGTTTCTGGGGGGACTCCGCAGATCTGAGTATAACAGTTATCAAGTTATTGCCTCTCAAATATTTATTACTGTGGATTTACAGTGAAATCATTATATTAATTGAAATAGGTGTGGCACAGAGAAACAGTACCACACAGCTCACTCATATGAAGAATAAGGGATGGCCCCCGCCCAGCTGCGTACTAGAAGTGCTAAGCGGACTCAGTTGTTGTGGAGAAAACAAAGGGTGAATGCATCAAGTTGGAAGGAAAATATAATGGTAGGAGCATGAGGGAAGCAGGAGGGACAGATAGGAGCAAAATTCTCAAAAGTTTTGTAAGAATTTTCCAAAAAATAAGTTTTAAAACATTTTTTTTTAAGTTTCAAGTTAGGGCCTGGTTAACAGTCGAGAATAAGTTGTGAGTTAATATTTCCTCACTCTGCTCCCTTTCCTCCCTTTTGGACCAGTAATGTGCATCATGTGTCATTGTATGTTGGAAGCATGTGATCCGGTTTTTCATTTTTACTTTGCAGGGGATTACCATTAAGAGATTGCATGAGTCTCAGAAAAGACTCTGAACTTTGGACTTTTAAACAATGTTGGTACTGTGATAGACAGTGGGGACTTCTGAATTGGACAAAAGGCATTCTGCATTCTGATATGGTGAAAAGCCTTTGGGGGGAAGTAGTTGAGTGTGGTAGTTTGAATGAAAATGACCCCCACAGGCCCATAGGGAGTGGCACTATTATAAGGTGTGGCTTTGCTGGAGGTGCAGCTGTGTTGGAGGAAGTGTGTCACTGGGGGTGGGCTTTGAGGTTTCAGAAGCTCAAGCCAGGCCCAGAGTCATTCTCTCTTCCTGCTGCCTGCTGATCTGGGTGTATAACTCTCAGCTACTTCTCCAGAACCATATGTGCCTGCATGCTGCCATGCTTTCGACACCATGACCATAATGAATTAAACCTCTGAGCTATAAGCTAGCCCCAATTAAACATTTCCTTTATAAGAGTTGCTGTAGTCATGGTGTCTCTTCATAGCAATAGAAACCCTAACTAAGACACAGATGTATAAATGTTAACTAATATGCTTATGCACATAAACATAGATGAACTCACATGTTTATGTAGTCCATCCTTATTTGCTTCACTTCACATTTGTGGCACTTTCTCTCCGAAGTAAGAAGTCCAGCTCCCCAGACAGACAGATGGACTTGTTTTACAGCTCTATATACATATGAAGCAGTTTTCAAATAGGATTTGTTTGTAATTCCAGTGCACACTTGTACACGCGTGCACACATACACACACACACACACATACACAGCAGGGCTGAGGGTATAGTCACATGTGTTAATTATTTTACCTTCTTCATTCCACAAAAGATAGCAAACTTTTGTTTTTATACTTTGTCCTATGCCCCCAACATTCCCTAACCAGCTCCCATGTCAGTCCATTGGTATCTTATCTTTCTCATTTTTTCATAACTGCATTTTACTTTATTGTGTATGTATAGTAGTTTATTCAATGTCCCATGATTCAGGATTTAAGCAGCTCCTAATATTTGCACAGAAATAATGCTGTGATAAGCCTGTATGATACGGGTATCCATACATTTCAAGTGACTCTAGGATGAACACTTGGAGCCATGCTTGCTGCACCAACAGCATATTGCAAGTTTATGCAGATGAAACCGTATCAAATAGCCCCAGCTTCTCTCTTTGGCTTATGCTGTTATCATCTCCACCAGCAAGGAAGAAAAATGTTTGTTTCCCCACCATCTACAAACAGAATACTGTGAAGTTTTTCATTTTAAATATTTTATAGTGGTGATTAATCATTGATCAGTGAAATATTTTTATTTATATGCTCATATGCTTTTTGTAGTCATTTTTCTTTTAATAATGTTGATGGTATTCTTTCATCATAGAAAGTTTTTTATATTTATACATAACATTTGCTAATTATTTATTAGCTCTGAATTTTAAACTGTAACCAGCCTTTTGCATTGCTAAGTTGAAAATTATTCCAAACATATTTTCTCCTAGCACTTTATATTTTATGCTTTTACTTGCAAACACTTGTTGTAATAGGCTGCTTGTTCATCCCAGACACCCAGAACTGAAATAATCACACAGAAACTATATTATTTAAAACCCTGCTTGGCTCATTAGCTCTAGCTTCTTACTGGCTAACTCTTATATCTTAATTTAACCCATTTCTATTAATCTGTGTATCGCCACATGGCTATGGCTTACTAGGTAAAGTTCCTAGTGTCTGTCTCTGGCAGGGCTACATGGCTTCTCCCTGACTCTGCCTTCTTCCTCCCAGCATTCAATTTAGTTTCCTCCACCTAGCTAAGTTCTGCCTTGCTATATGTCCAAAGCAGTTTCTTTATTAATCAATGATAACCACAGCATACAGAGGGAAATCCCACATCAATCACTAATGGTACAATACAATGGTCTACACTTTGACCTGTGTAAATAATGTATTTTGATCATATTCACTCCCTGTATCACTCATCAAGCCCTGCTCTTTTTCTCTTTATATATATTGACTTCATATGTCTACTTTTAATTTCCCTTTCCATGTATGAACGAACACATGCAAAACCTTTTAGTGCAACTGGATTGTTTTGCTTACTATGATGATCTCCAGCCCCTTCAATTTTCTTGCAAATGACATTATTTTATTCTTCCTTATGACCAAATAAAACTCCACCATGTATTTAGTAGTATACCATATTTTTTATCCATGCATTTGTTGATGAACACTTAAGCTAATTCCTAATTTAGCTATCATACGTATAGTTAATATACTACTATTAACTATACTAGTCGGTGTAGTTAATACACTACCAAATGTGTCTGTAGATATCCCTTTCCTGGTGGTATTTTTAATAACCATTAACCCTGCCTGACACAGTCTAGGGTTAGAGACTGGCATGGAAATTTAAAGCAGGTTCTTGTTGGTGCACAGTACAAATAGTTTATATGGGGACAGTCATCTTAGTTAGGGTTGCTATTGCCATGAAGAGACACCATGACCATGGCAGCTCTGATGAAGGAAAACATTCAATGAAGTGGCTTACAATTTAGAGGTTTAGTCCATTATCATCATGGTGAGACACGCAGCACATGCAGGCAGACATGGGGCTAGAGAGGGGCTGAGAGTTTTACATCTTGATACACAAGCAACAGGAAGTGGTCTGTCTCACTGGGCATGGCTTGAGCATATATAAGACCTCAAAGCTCACCTTCACAGTGACACACTTCCTCCAACAAGGCCATGCCTCCTAAAAGTACCACTCTCTATGAGGGCAATTTTCTGTCAAAATGCCTCAGAAGTATTTTGGTTTTTTTTTTTTTTTTGGTTTTCATCTTGAATTGTTTTGTTGTAGCTTATAAGAAAATGAGTATTGTTCTGTTAACTGAATACCACTCTGTAATTGGAAAAAGTTCAGCTGTTTGGTGACATTCTGAATGCTTCTAAGTATATACATCTTTTTTCTACATGAGTAGTATTGTCCTTTCCATAGGTCTGAAATTTTTCTTCTCAAGGGGAGCTAGTTTTTGGTTTTGCCAATTTTAGGTCATGAATTATTGCAGTATTTTTCTTTAAATTTTATTAGCTGAAAAAAAAACTTTTGGCTATACACCTTGCATATTGTGATGGGGGTGATAAAAGTTAAAACATTTTCATCCACAGTTGAAATTCCAAAATCACAATCAATTGAACAAGAGGTTCCACATAATCCAGCTGTAGAGATAAGAATAATCAATTGTACCACACGATGAAATTATTAGAATCAAATAATCTGAAAGTCTTTGTTATGGAGTTTGTGACCCCTAGGAAAAGACCGTAGACTCGATCCTGATTATAATTAGTTAAGTTTATTAAAGACACTGGTAAACAACAATCTCTAAGCCAAATTAGAGATTTCTAAGCACAGTGGGGTGAGGGAAGAATTTTTTAAGGCAAAACCACAAGAAGACCTTTTGTATCTGCACAAGCAAGCCAAGAGCTGCTCTGCTCTGCTCTGCCAAGATTAGGTAGTCAAGGCAACCTCAAAATAGTCATTGAATGCCTGTGTGAACAGGTTACAAAAATCAAAAGGCAGTTAGTGATATCATAATAAGTAGACAGTCAGGGCCGTACATTTGGTGGAGAGGTGCCACCAACTAAGGGTTACTGGGAACTTATCTTCCATGGACTGGCGCCTGAGACAAATGCCCAAAGGGTATCAACATGCATGTCTAGCATAAAATGGAGTTTCTTTAGCCATCACATAGTCCCTGAAGGACTAGTAGAAAAATGTGTTCTACTGAGGACTCTGTGTTCTTTAACTGCCATTACGATGCAGCAGCAGTTACATTTTGAAATTCCCCTATTAAAGACCTGAGAATGTATCCCCAAAAGCATGAGCTGAAAGTCCGAGATGGCCATATGAAACTCTTTGTCGACATAAGTCCAGCAAGGGCTCTGAGAAAGCAGGCTATGATACCCTTGTCCATTTATCTAAGTATGGATTGTCAGGGAACTTGACAGTTTAAAAGTAATTTTAATTAGTTAAGCCAGCTTTTATTAAATTTTATTAAATTATGCCACATTTAAAATTAAAATCGGGGTGTATTTTCAAATAGTGTGATTTGTCCTTTATAAGCCAGATGCTGGAGGTACCATTGTCCATTTTATTTGCGTTTTCCTTTAAAACCCCAGACTCATTCATTAGAGTCCTGTTAATCGGCTTAGCGCTTTAGGGGGCACTTTTAAAGAACCAGTGTTCTAAAACAGTGCCCTTGTCATCTCACACACTTTTGTGATGGAGCAGTTGCTCATTATATAATTTTGGCTTCAGTTCTTTCCACTTGTGTTTGTCTTTGTAATTTGGGGAGGAATACTGGACACGAGTCCAGAATGACGGTAATAAACTAATAGTTTGTTTTGTTTCTTAAGTATTTTCCCTAGTAAATTTCCATTTCGAATCTTACATCAAAGATCACTCTGAGTTGACCTTTCCACAGGAGGAGAAACCTTGTGAGGTCTTCAGTTTCTCCAGCACAGCTTGTTTAAAAGGTTGTCTTGTTTCCCAGTGTATCCTTTGTGCCCTTTTGTCAGTAACCAGACATCTGAAGATGCTGAGGCTTATACCTGAATCTTCCATTCTCCCCCATTGGTCTTCATGCCTTTGGACCCAGTCAGTGCGTGCTGTTTCTGTTCTGATGACTTTGTAGTATAGTCAGGTGTTATGATACTGACAACACTGATCTTTGTGCTCAGCCTTGCTTTGGATATTCAGTCTCTTGTGTTTCTATATAAATTTTAGGATTTTTCTATTTCTGTGAAGAATGTCCTTTGGATTTTGGTGGAAACTGCTTCGAATCTGCTATCATTTTGACAATATGACCATTTTAATAATATCTTTCTACTAAACTAAGAATATGGGAGGGTTCTCTTTTTCTGTTTTTGATTTTGTTTTGGTTTTTGCTGTCTTCTAGTTTCCTGATTTCTTTATTCGGTGCTTTATAGTTCCCATTGTAAAAGTTGTTATTATTTTGTTTTACTCCTTGGCATTTCCTTTGATGAAGTTATTGCAAATACATTTGTTTTCCTGACTTCCAATGAGTTTGTTGTTTGTGTATAAGAAGCTACTGATTTCTTCTATATTGACTTTGTATCCTGCTATTTTGTTGAAAATGTTTATCAGATCTCAGACACTTCTGGTAGAAGAATAGAATCATAGCATCTACAAACAAGAATAATTTGACTTTTCCCTTTCCTGTTTGCACCCATTGTATTTCTCTCTCTTGCTCCAACTATAATTTCACACGCTATATTATACAAGAGTGGTGTCAATAGATAAGCTTGCCTCATTTCTGGTTTTAGAGAAAATTCTTTCAAGCTTTTCTCAGTCAGTATTAACAATGGCTATAGGTCTATAGTCTCTAGTCCTAATTGCCCTAAGGTCTGGTCCTTCTAGTCCACCTTTCTATAGGGCTTTTATTATGAAGGGATTTGGGTTTTTGCCAAGTCTTTTTCTGCATCCATTGAATGGTTGAATGGTTCTGTAGTTCTTATCCTTGATTCTGTTTATATGCTGGATTATGTTCATCATTTTCTAGAATGATTACATTATGTGTTGAATTTAGTTTGCAAGTTTCTAAATTCTTATTGAAATCCTTCATATCCGTGTTCATCGGAGAGGTTGGCTGTTAGCTGTGTCCTCCTCCTTTCTTATCTGATTTTGGTGTCAGGTGATAGTATCTTTATAAGTTTGGAAATGTTTCTTCCCTGTTTTCTTGGAATAACCTCAGAAGTGTTGGCATTTGTTTTTAAAGGTCTGGGAGAATTCATCGGTAGATCTTTCTAGTCATGGACTTGGGGGGGGCTGTTTTATTAGTTTTCAGTCTTATTGATCATTACTGTTCTGTTCAGGGGTTTTTTTGCATATTCCTACGTCAATTGTTGATAGATCTTATGTGTCTAGAAATATATCAATTTCTCCTAAATTTTCAAATTTATTAGAATATGACTTTCGAAAAGAATCCTTCTGGTCTGGATTTCAGCTTTATCCTCTGTAATTTAGCCTTTTCATTGCTAATATTATTAGTGTCCCATCTTTCTTTGGGCTAGTTTTGTGAAAATTCTGCCAATTTTATTTATTCTTGAAAAAAAGAACTCTTTGTTTCATTGATCTATTAGTACATTGTTCATTTAGTTTCTGTCTCATTAATTTCAGCTTTGATCTTTTTTCCTTCTATCAATTTTGATGGGCTTGTTCTTGTCAGTCTAAAAACTTTAGGTGTATTGTCAGGCTTTTATCTGAGAAATGACTTTTCACTTTTATCTATTTATTTGTATAAGGGGTGGTACATCTCATCTCATACATGTGGGAGTCAGAAGACAGTTTGTGGGAATAAGTTCTTTCCTTCCTGGGGATCAAACTCGGGTCTTCAGGCTTGCTAGCAGGCACCTTTGCCCACTGAGCCATCGCATCAACCTCTCTTGGACTTATGACTGTAGGTATTCATAGTTAGAAACTTCCTTCCAAAAAGTACTTCCATTACATCCCACAGGTTCTGATGTGTTTATTTTCACTTTCATTTATATAAATATTTCTAATTGTACAAAATATTTGGGGAGCTCTTTTCATCTTTAGAGCTCTACTCCATTTGAAATTCCCATGTATGAGATGGAGTGAACTATTGCCATTTCCTAAGGGCAACCAGGCTCCACTTAGTACCCTTCACCACAGAAAATTTGAAGCTTCACCTTTCTGAAATACTACATATTTTTAATTGTTTGAGTCTAGTCTTATTATTATGTTCAATTAGCTATCCATGTGCCACACGAAGGACGCTTGCAGGTTACTTCCATATTGAGAAAGGAGCGCTCTCCTGAAGCAACTTCTGAGTAGTTCTGTGGCAATCTACGTTAACTGGTAATTTCTCCCTATGAATTATAAGATTAATTTTTTAACCTGCATCCACACAAAATGCTCACTGGAATTCCTGTCAAACTGAGGAGTATTAGGAATTAGTTTGTGAGACATGTCCATTACACCAAGATGTTCTAAACAAGATGGGAAGATACATTATTATAAATGTTATGTTTTGTAGGGGTTTTCTTATTGGCCAAGAACATTCTGTATGAATATTATTCCTAAATATTTTGTCTTAATCCAGTGTTACCAAGATCGGAATAACCAATCAATCGGGTAACATGATTCCCTTATGAAAATTATTGCCACACGATCAGTGAATAAGAGTTATTTTGGGTGCTGGGGTCGGAGCTCCACTGTGGAATTGTTTGCCAGCATGCACAAGATCCTGGCTTCAGTCCCCAGCACTGCAAAAAAAAAAGTGAGCAAACAGAAAAGTCATCTGTGCCATGTTAGGAGCCAGGCTTATTGAGTTCTAGTTCAGGCATAGTCGGCTCTAAGGAATACACGTTCTGATGGTTTGTTTTTGCTCTTCCAAAGTTCAGTAGACCTTTGGTACATGACTCTTTCCACAAAACGCTAGTGTTTATTTCATGTGGTTTCCTATTAACCCAATCAAGTCCTTTTATGTTTGCATCACTACTCTCAAGAAAAAGTAGTTTCAGATTTATCTAGTGTAACAAAAAAAGAAACACAAGCTCAGATTTTGTCTTTTTTCCTGTTTTTAATTTATATATGGCTGGTTTTCAGTGAATGGGGGAAAAAAGCTTGCATTTCTGGAAAGAACGGTCCTGAGGTAAATCAGGGCAGTTCAAGAGCTTACACCACTCCTCAGAGCGCTCAAATCCAGTTCTCAACTCTCACACCAGCAGCTCAGAACTGCTTGTAACCCCACTTTGGGGGCTCCAGTGCCCTCTTCTGGCTTCCACAGGCACCTGCCACACATGCATGCACACCTACATATACACACAATTAAAAATAGACCTTAGAAGAAGAGAGCAGTGTGCAGGAGGAGGGTGGGGAAGGATACCTAATACTGTGGAGACTTTTGGAATACCATATGAAGACTTGCTCCAGGAGTAGCTTCCTAAGATATACATACACATACCTAAAAGGGGGTTAAGTGGAGTTATCCTATAGCAGGGTGGCAATGCCCCCCAAATATCATTGGTTATCAAATAGAAAGTTCAGTGCCAGATATGGGTTACCTGGAGTTGGTGGTCATTGAGGAAGCACAGCTACCACCCCCTCAAAATGATTACAGCTACTGTCATTGTTCTTGGCTGTTCCAAATTTGATGGTAAGACCCTGTTGCCAGAGACACCATTCACCTGTGTCACAGGACGCGAGGAATTAAGCTGCTACCAGTGTGGACGCTCCAGCCCTACTGGACAGCTTTCACAGTGCTGCAAATATCTATGCACACTATCAGAGGAGAACAATCGTCAATAATCTTACCTAGGTATGAACGCTGCAAGCTACCATAATGACTGCCTGGTAAGATATGCCCACTCACACAAGTGTGGCACGGAAGTAACAAATACTTTCTGCTTGGACTTAAAGCCCACTCCACAAGATGGAATCCATGACTGGTACCAATAGCTGAGTCGTGTCACTGGCTAAACCATGGACCCTACAGGAGAGCCTAATACTGTTAAGCTGCTAAAATGGACACAGTAATAAACTTTTAGCAGCCTGATTTCTTATCTTTATACCTGTGTGTCTGTGCATTTCTCAACCCTCATCAGAGAATCTTTTCTCAGTAAATGAAAATTAATATAGAGACCCACATAAAAGGGAGCATAAAAATTATAAGAGCAAGGGAAAAGATACATCTTGAGCAAAACAATATGTGCCAGACATGACAGTACGGCCGCACACATGAACTCCCTGCTAGGGAACTGTATGGACTTTGAACAAGAGTAGCCTAAATCCAGCATGGTGAGAGGGGACTAATGAAGCCACACCTCTGTCTGAGGAGTTACTGGCAACTACTGGCTACTGAGAAGGGGAGCGTCTTCAGGGGGTGGGTCCTGGGAGACGACACTTGTTCTGATACAGTCCCATGCCTGTGCCCATGAAAGCAGTGCTAGATGGTCAACGGCTGTGACGGCTTGAATGAGAAGTGCACCCTATAATCTCTGGCATTTGGACACCTGGTCCCCATGTGGTAGAGCTGTTTGGGGGCCCTGGGCGGTATAGCCTTGCTAGAAGTATGTTACTGGGGTGAGCTTTGAGATGGCAAACCTCTTTACTGTACTCTCTACCCCATGTTTACAATAAAGCATGAGCCCTCCGTGCCCTACCCCAGCCGCCGTGCCTGCCCCTTCTTACCACGCCTCCACTGTAGCATCATGAACTCATAATCCCTCTGGAGCCATAACTCAAAATGAACTCTCTTCCTTAAGTTCCCTTTGGTCATGATGTTTTATCATAGCAACAGAAAAGTAACAAGAAGGGGGTTTTTAAACTTTCTTTTAGAAAGACAGAAAGCACAAAAAGCTGGGAAAGAAAAGCTTGCTGGATAGGGGAGGAACTGGAGGGGAAGGAGTGGGGGTAGTTTTGAGCAAAACACATTATATGAATTTATAAATATTAAATATTTTAAAGAAAACTACTGAGGTAAATGCTTGATACATATGCTAGTGTCCAATTTGGGATATGTTGTGGGAGCTCCTTCTGCTCCTTCAGCCAATAGCCACTGAGATACCAGCC
>LOEQ01002890.1:22437-35770 GCA_001685075.1 Bramus lutescens | reverse complement strand
AATATCCCTTTAAATCCCAACTGGTGTGGGATTGTTTATGACTTACGCCTTCAGGGATAAATGTGTTAAGGTGACCTGGTCCCCTGGTATTCCTAGCCATCCCTGCTCAGGCTGACCAGGAAATCACTGAAGTGTGGACATCTCCAGGTGCATGGTGGGGCCAATAATACCCACTGACCATTCCTTCGCCCATCTTCCCAAGACTGAAATCTTTTTTGTTTCATTCTGGGATAACCTCACCCAATCAGGTAAAGGATCCGAGGCCTGGGTAGAATGACCCTATGGTAAATATATGACATCAAAGGGGCCAGGCTGGAGCCAATCCTAGAGTACTGTCAGGATTAGGGTATTTGGACTCTGAAGTTTAGAGGAAATGGGCTGAAGAAGGTAGGCAGGCTCAGATCAGTAACTCCTGGCTGGAGGACTAAGGACGTTATTGACTGACGGGTGTCACTGACACCTTGGGCTAGATCAGGGACACGTAGGCACAGCCCAACAAGACGGGCCTTTGAGATGTAGAGACAGAATAAACACAAATGCCCTTNCTGTGCGTGTGGCGAGAAGCCTTCTGCTCGCGAACACTGGAGAACCTTCTCAACAGTGGGGTTTGAGACAATACTACTCACTAACAGACAGCATCCAGAATAAATGTGCACTGAAAATCTCCATGGCTCCCAAGAGATTCAATGCCCCCGAATCCTCCGCGGTAGATCACAACACGGCCCACACCTGCTGCGCGGCATTGGAGAGAACCAGTTTATTTAAAGGTTATAAAGCGAGGACTGCGGTGTAAAAAGCAGTCAGCTACCTCATGGGCGGCGAGGAAATGCAACCCTCCTCCCTCCCCATCAGGAAAACTGAGCATTTACTCGTGGTTTCTGTCGTCTTGTCAAAAACACCTCTCATGGGACGCAAGGGTCACCTTGGGAAGGGGAAATAGATGAGATCTCATGGATAAACTGGGGGTGGTGGGGTGGACGAGGAAGGGCTGGGGGATGAAAACAGGAGGGAACAGCATGGTTGAGTTGGGGGAAGGACCAAATGGGAGCGCAATGAAAGAGGTATTTTGATAGAGGGAGCCATTACAGGATTAAGGAAAAACCTGGTGCTCGGGAAATTCCCAGGAATCCACAAGGATGACCCTAGCTAAGACTTGGAGCAATAGTGGAGAAGGTGCCTGAACCAGCCTTCCCCTGTAATCAGAGCGGGGAATACCCTGTCATCATAGAGCCTTCATCTAGTAACTGATGAAGCAGATGCAGAATCCACATCTAAGCATCAGGAATCCAGTCAAAGAGGAGGAGGGATTATATGAGCAAGTGGGGGCGGGGGGGGGTCAAGACCATGAGGGGAAACCCAGAGACAGCTGAATCAAGCTCAAGGGAACTCATGATCTCTAGCCTAACAGCTGGGGAGCCTGCATGGGACGAGACTAGGCCCTCTGCATGTGGATGAGAGTTGTGTAGCTTGGTCTGTTTGAGGGAACCCTAGCAGTGGGGCCAGGATCTATGCCTGGTGCATGAGCCGGCTTTTTGGAGGCCATTCCCTATGGTGGGAAGCCTTGTTCAGCCTTGACACAGGGGGAGGAGCTTGGTCCTGCCTTAATGTGATATGACATGCTTTGATGACTACCCATGGGAGGCCTTAGCATTTCGGAGAAGTAGATTGGAGGTGGGATGGGGAGAGGAGGGGGGGAGGAAGGGTGAGAAAGGGAACTGTGGTTGGTATGTAAAATGAATAAAAAAATTAAAAAAAGAACACCTCTTACAGCAGGAGTTGGTGGCTAGTTAGCTTTTACAGAAGTAGAGGGGATACTGTTATATTGAACTATGTTCCACTGCAAGCCCAACTCGTGTATTAAAGCTCTGATGATGCAGCTGTGTTTGCAGAAAGAACATTTAAAGAGGTCCCAAAATGTATAAGGTGTCACCCTAATCCAATATGAAGTGTCCTTATAAGACAGGGGAGGCTGAGCATAGCGGCATGTACTTTAACCCAGTATTGGGGAGTACAGGTAAAAGGATCAGGTTCAAGGCCAGTCTTGGCTACACAGTAAGTTCAAGGCCTTCCTGGGCTACATGAGACGCTGTTTCAAAAGAATAAGGGTAGAAAGGATTGGGGTTTGGGGGAAGAAAGGGGAAAGGGAAGAGAGGAACAAGGGAGTACTATGGTAACCTTAGCTAATATAGACTTTAGAACCAAGAGTGGGGTGTTGTTTTATCAAACCAAAAAATGTGTTAGCGTCTTGGAACTATGTAACATGTGGCGGCTAGGCCCGTTTGAGGTGCAGGTGTAAGGTGATCCTGATGAGGTCTCAGGAATCAGGCACAACTAATTAAATTAATTAAATTTGAGAATTAAAAACTAGTATCCTTGCTATACAGTGGCAAGGAACTTGGCGGAAATGAATCCTAGTGTTCTGTAGAACGGAGTGTTTATTATCACTATTACTGAGGGTGCACATTGCCACAGAACAAGTGGAGGTCAGAGGTCATTTTGTGGAGTTGGTTCTCTCCTTCTATGAGGATTCCAGGGATCAAACCTAGGTCCTCAGGCGTCTGTGGCACATGCCTTTACCTGGTGAGCCATTTTCTTGGCCCCATATGGAGGTATTTTGAATGATGCAAGTACAAAAAACTCAGATGAGATTTCTACACAGATGATCAAACTATCGACTTATTTACCCTTGCTGCATCCAGCAAAGCATGAAGACAGAGACAAATTGAGGATAATGCTGAGCAAAACATATTTAGAACTTTAAAATTTGGAAAAAATTCCCCTTATACATCTAGGGTTTTTTTTTTTTTAAGCCATGAAAGTGTGTTTTGGAGGGAACAGTACATGGCTGAAAGCCATTTTCTAAAGAGATTAGTGTTGAATGTGAAGCACAGACAACTAGCCACCTCATCCAGCACTTTCTAGCCTTTGTGGACAAGGAACGAGGTTGGGGCAAAACGAGGACAGACTTTAGGGCTTCTGAGATTCTAAAGAAAACAATAGTGGAGCTCCAAGCTGTGAGCATGAGCTCATCTTGAAGAAAAGGGAAGAGCTTGGTGTGGTGGCTCACACCCTTAATCCCAGCACTGGGAGGTAGAGGCAGGTGCATCTCTGTGAGTTCAAGGCCAGCCTGGTACATAAATATATACATAGAAAAAGGAAGAGGAGAAAAAGAAAAGAAAACAAGAGGAAAATGGGGGCAAATGTGGTTTCAAATAAAATTCATAAATCAGGGTTGTTACTCTGATCAGAGGCCAGAAAGAACAGGTCTGGAGTGAGGTCAAATGTGTCCCCTCAGTGTCCATGGCTCACACTCCATGGCTCAGGCCAAGGGAAACAATATTACCTGTCATCCCTGTGAGCCAGGGGACAGAACATTGAGTCAAATATTCTTGAGACTCAAGGTCCCATAGACTTTGCCCTGCTAGGCTTGTACCTGACACTGGGACCATCACTCCTCGGGTCTTTCCGTTTCCCCTTTGGAATAAGAAAAACGTATAGCTCAATAAAAACAATAAAATAAAGAATATCTAACCTGTATCTGTCTGGCCATTGGAATTTGGAAGCAAATTCTATGTTGGATTTCATAGAACTGCAGACAGAAATATGGTTTGCAGGTGAACTGGCCTTAAAGCCTCACCCAGACTTGAATGAGATATTTATATTAGAGATTTTCAGTTTAGAGTTGATGCTGAAGTGAGCTAAGGCTTTGAGGTCTGGGGATGCTGTGAATATGTTTTGTATTTTGTATGTGCAAACATCAACTCTGGTGCTGCAGGGAGAGTTGGCTGTTGGCTGAGTCACACTCCCCCGGTGTGAATACTGACTGATCCCTGACCTCTGACGGGATGTGACTTGATGTAGGACATTTAAAGAAGCAGCCAAAGTTGAACAAGGTCCTCTGGTGTGGCCCTGTCTTGGAGGAACAGGCACCAGGAAAGCATATTCAAAGAAGACTGACCGTGGGAGTACAACACAACCGGAAGCCATTCATCCATCGGCTAAAGGGGGATGAGGCCCGAGCCACACCTGAGCCAGTCTGAGAGGGCTCCCAGGCTCCGCATACATGGCAACGTACATCTCTTTTGCCTAAATCACACCATCTGGGGTATTTTGTTAGGGAGCCCAGAAAATTAACTCACACAGATAACTGAGGAAAGTAAATCATAAACCAGTGATTTCACAAACAAGCAAGGGCTTGCTCTCCCCCATTCCATTTCAGGAAAAAAAAAATGGAACCTTCACTAGTGATTTCTGCCAGCTTCATGCTCTTGGGGAAAGGAAGGAACAGGACAGGCAAACACCTCTCAAGCTAGGAGTTGATAGCCAGCCACATGATCCCCCTTATGTCTGCGGGGGTGCAACGTCTGGCTGAAGCCTGCACCTGCCGCACCCCCACCCCACCGCAATCCCTGCACACGTAGGGCTTCTTCACAAAGTGGGTCTACAATGAGGGCAGAGTTAAAGCCAAAGCCACGCCCAGACGGCCTCTCTATGGACTGGACTGAGTCCTCCAGTCAGAGAGGTCTGGCATTCCATCCAGTCCCCACACACACACACGCTGTTCACGTAAAGCTCCTACTTAGAATGTCTCCTCTGGTGTCGGGTGAGAAGGTACTTAAAGGCAAAGGCGCGCCCGCACTGGGGGCACAGGTAAGGCTTCTCCCCTGTATGGCTCCTCTGGTGCCCAATGAGGTTGAACTTCTGGCTAAAAGCCTTGCCACACTGGGCACACACATAGGGCTTCTCTCCCGTGTGCGTCTTCTGGTGCCTAATGAGGAGCGACTTAAACTCAAATGCTCGTTCACACTCGGAGCACCGGTAAGGCTTCTCCTCTCCGTGGGTCCTCTGGTGTCTGATGAGAGAGACCTTCTTTCTAAACTCATGTCCACACTCGGCGCACAGGTAAGGTTTCTCTCCCGTATGAATCCTCTGGTGCCTAATGAGGTTGAACTTCTGCCTGAAGCTCCGGCCACACTGGGCACACACGTAGGGCTTCTCCCCTGTGTGTGTCCTCTGGTGTCCGATGAGGTTGAACTTCTGGCTGAAACCCCTTCCGCACTGGGGGCACACATACGGCTTCTCCCCTGTGTGTATCTTCTGGTGTCTGGTGAGCAGTGATTTGAATTCAAAGGCTCGTCCGCACTCGGGGCACTGGTAAGGCTTCTGCCACCCTGCGTGGGTCCTCTGGTGTCTGATCAGCGTGGCCTCCTTTACAAAACCACGCCCACACTCAGGGCACAGAAAAGGGAGCTCCCCCGTGTGAATCCTCTGGTGCCCAATAAGGTTGAACTTCTGGCTAAAACCCCTGCCGCAGTGGGGGCACACATACGGCTTCTCCCCCATGTGTGTCTTCTGGTGTCTGGTGAGCAGGGACTTGAATTCAAAGGCTCGCCCACACTCGGGGCACAGGTAAGGCTTCTCCTCGGTGTGAATCCTCTGGTGCCTAATGAGATTGACCTTCTGGGTGAAACTCCAGCCGCACTGGCGACACACGTGAGGTTTCTCCCCGGTGTGTGTCTTCTGGTGTCGGATGAGCGTGCCCTTTTGGCCAAAGCGTTGCCCGCACTCAGCACAGACATAGGGCTTCTCCCCAGAGTGTGTGATCTGATGCGTGAGGAGCCTGGAGAGCAGTCTGAAGCCACGCCCACACACGGAGCAGATGAAGGGGTTGTCGTCAGAGTGGGAGCTCCAACTGTGTTGCAGCAGCGAGGCCTTTCGACAAAAGCCTCTCCCGCACTCCGGGCACACGAAGGGCTTTTTGTCCAGGTGAGTCCTCTGGTGAAGGAGGAGGTCCACCTTCTGGCGGAAGCCTCGCCCACACTCCGGACATACAAGGGGTCTCTCTCCGGAGTGAATGATCTTCTTGTGGTTGTTGAGAGAGGATAAATACATGAAGCCTCGCCCACACTCCCCACACACATACGGCTTCTCTCCCGAGTGTTTCCTCTGATGGACCGTGAGGGAAGCCTTCAGAGTAAACTGGTGCCCGCACTCAGCGCACGAGTAAGGCTTCTCGCCTCCCTGCATCCCCTGGGGCTTTATGAGGTCTGACCTCAGGCAAAACCCTGTTTCACAGTCAGGATAGTCATGATGCTTCTGAGGGCTGAAAGGACTGGTGGCATCGTGAAGCCCTGGAGGAAATGCTCCCTGTAGACCTGCTCCAGATTCCGACCCGTCAGATCCCTTCAATACCGTGCCTGCCTTCTCGGGGATGCCTCCTGGGGCCACGTCAAGGTCAGTTTGTTTCCGGCTGCCTTCTTCCACCCAGCACACTGCCTGACCTTGACATGGGCTAAACAGTGTCTGCAGGATCCTGGCTGGACTCGCTCTCTGCAGCAGAGCATCGCTGCTGGCCCCCTCTTCAGCTCTTTCACTGCTACAACAGCCTGGAGCTTCCGGCTGGAGGTTGCTGCCTGCTGGTGGGCTTGGGAAAGTCTGAGGGGGGTGTTCACTCAGCACACACACTCTGAGGACGTCGGGACTAGCAAAGGATATCGGGCAGGAGAGACCGGGCTCTAATTCTGTCCTGGGTTCTGCCAGAGAGAAAGCATTGGTCAAATTCCGAGATGCCGGTGGGTAGTAACATTTCCCCAACGGTAATTCCTCAGACGCTCACACCTCCCTTCACAAACAGCCTTCACACAGCTCTGAACGTCAGGAAACTAAAACCCTGAAAAGCTTCACGGGCGTTGTCAGCTCTGTAAACTACTGCCATTAGAGTCGCTGATAGTGGCACGAACATCCACAAATACTTGCTTTTACTCAATGAGCTACTTCTTCTTTGTTCTGTAAGAAAGTGACGAGTCTGAAGTCATCTACCTCAAGGACTCCCCAGATGGGAGAGGCAGACTAAAATAATCTTAGGGACCCCTGTGTGATACTAAACTGAGTGCTCCCTCACCCCATAAGCAAACAGGGAACGAACTGGGTTTTCCTTTCAGCAAACAGGGTGTGTTTCAGCAGTGAAGGGAGGTGCCATGCCATGGCATAGACCTGCCAGCCCCTTAAAGAAATATGGCTCCCAGTGACCTAATTAATCCAAGACTTTCTTGGATTTTCTTCAAGTCATGAAAAAGAAATACTTCCCTCTAATAACAGTACTTGCTTAGGAGATAAGTTAGTACACCTGTGCCACCACGATTGGGTCTTGTCTATTGGAGCTGACTGTAAAATCCTATGAGTTCTGATTGAGGAGTCATCACATCCAGCCTTTCTAGAACTACCTGATTCTTTCTGACCAACACAAAGTGTGACATGTTTCATGAACCATTGGCAACAGGTCTGCCGACTGTCTTCTAGACTGCTGTTGGACCACCGTCAATTATTAATGTACCACTTACATCTCCTTTCACAGTCCAGTACCAAAGAGAAGTCATTACAAGGAGAACATCTACAGAGTCTACAATACATACTGCAGAACCTTTTACCAGAGATGTTTCCAGAGCCCTGATCCACATCAGTGATTCGTTTGATCTGATCTAATTCGTTTGACATCCAGAGGGGTCAAGGACACCACAAGAAAACCCACAGAATCAACTAACCGGGGCTCATAGGGGTTCAGAGAGACCCAACCGACAACCAGGGAGCCTGCATGAGACTTGATCCTCTCGTGGGACTCCTAACAGTGGGAACGGGGGCTGTCTCTGACTCTTTCGCAGACTTTCGGGACCCTACTCCTCATACTGCCCAGCCTTAATACATGGGAGGTGCTGAGTCTTCCTGCAACTTGATAAGTCATGTTTTGTTGATGCGCATGGGAGACCTGTCCTTTCCTAAACAGAGACAGAGGAGGAGTGGATTGGGGGTTGAAAACAGAGGGAGTGAGAGGGAGGGACTGGGGGGAGAGGAGGAGGAGAAACTGTGGCCAGGATGTTAAATAAATAAATAAATAAATTTATTAGAGAATAAATAAATGGCCAAAGGAGAATGGTATCATGAAGCTCCCTTCCTAGCACCTAAGTCCACATACGTCCCACTGTTATTTCTCCTAAAACCATTGAGTGAGCTAGCTCTCTGGGTGTCCCTGCTAGTCGAACAGGCTCTTCTTGACAATCACTAATGCTGTTACTCCTGGCCTTCCAGACTGTAAAACATAACAGTTGCTTCAGAACTGGGTGACAGGCTAGGAAAGTTGTCATGTATGCGCTAAAAAGGCCTAGACTGCCACTAAAGGGAGTCACTGGGAGGAAATATGGAAGCAAGTTTCTAACTGTACTCCAGATTTGGGGGAAGAGTAGCGCTTAGGTACAGTAAAATGGTTAGCAGAACGTATTGAAGTTGTAGCTTGGATTGTCCTTCCCACTTAATAGAAAATGCACGAATAAATTAGTAGAATTGTTAAGAAAAAAAAAGGAAAATTCTGTTTATGCATACTGGGCAGGTAAGAAAGCTTGTCCTAAAGAGAACACTAAGAGCGTCACTTAACAGCGTTTTATGCACCATATAGCTATGCATGATTGCAGAAGTCTGAACAAACATGGGATTACGGTGCCAGAAACACAGCACTTGGAGCCAAAAGAGAGCAGGGAGCAGGATAAAGTGGAGGAAGGCTGCCATACTTTCAGGAACCTACGGCTCTGGGTAGAACTTACTTCTTTAGTATTACAGACTTCTTAGGTTAGGGTTTTTCGTCATGGCATCTGCCTACATGTGTCATTACACCCTCTCATTGCCTCCCCCACGAACTTCCCTCGACCCCTCTAGATGTTTCTTTTTTCCAACTTCTGCTTTCTTATTACATCTGTTCCATTACCTCCTCTAGTGTCTACTTCGCTTAAGTGTCCTCCCCGCCTTTATGATTGATACCCTGTTAAATTTTGTGATGTACAGAGAGAGAGACTCTCTCTCTCTCTCTCTCTCTCTCTCTCTCTCTCTCAACTTTAGGTTCCATCTATGAGGAGGGGGCACGCACTATTTGTCTGTGAACTCTGGCTTAGTCTATTGAACGTGATTCCCAGCTGTGTTCACTTGCCTGCAGATTCTCTTGGTATATACCTGAGAGCAACAGAGCTGAGTCATACAATGGTTCTGTTTTTAGTTTCTTGAGGAATGGCAGACTGATTTCCATAGAAGCTCCTCTGTTTATGTTCTCACTGGCAGTGTGTAGTTCTTTTTGCCCACATCCTCACTTGAATTTGCTGGGGAGGGGGGTGTTTTTACAGACAATAACCATTCTGATGGGAGCGAGCCAGAATCTCAAAGCAGCTTTATTTTCCAGATCCCTGATGTTGGGCACTGCTTCACACATTCATTGTTCACTTGTATTTCTTCTTTTTGGGAATTGTCTGTTCAGCTGATTTACTAGCTTGGTTCTTTAGTATTTAATGTTTTGCAGAACTATTCTGATGTAAACATGCACTGTGATTCAAAAAGGGGAGAATGACCCCAAATCAAATCACTGTCACTTATATCACAGACGTGAAGTCCACAACTAAGTGGGTAACCGGACCTCCACACTAGGTTTCAAGGGTACAACAGTGGTGACGACAGGAGGGCATTCTACTCCTGGCAGATGGCATGGGATGGGGCTTGGCAGAATTCTAGGAATGGAACCCCTGCCTCAAGTTGGTGGGGGGCCTGGCCATTGCCCCTATGAGCCTGAGAGCAGAACAAGCCCAAGAGGATTGTTTATGAGCCTTAAGCATTAATGGTATTTGTCTTCCTAGCTTGTGATTTACTTGTCTATCACGCCAGTCTACCTTGGGGTAGAACAGAAGTATCCTAACCCTAATACATAAGGCACAAAGAAATGTCCACATGGGGAAAGATCACAGCATACCTGTCAACATTCACCTCTTGAAGTACAGAAAGATCACCTTCATTTAGGCCTCCTTAGCTCCCATGTTCTTGTTTGACATACCTCTCTTTTTAAGGTAAAAACTTATGAGTTAATCATCACTATGACTGCAAAAATTTTGTAAGTAAAGCTTCTAAAATTTTATATGTAAAGCTGTGGTGCCCTTTTTTCTCTTTATTGTTTTTTTTCTTTTTTCTAACCCCCTGCTCTAGGAATTCTCTTATTTTTAATTGCTTTTTGCCGCTGTTATTCTGGGGTTTGTTTGGTTGGTTTTTTGGTCTTATGGGTGAGAGAAGGATCTTCTTTTACCATTTTCTTCTCTTTGAAGAATTTCCTTACCTATAGATCGACATGGTATGTGTCCCAGGTTCTTTATTTCCATTAGTATCAAGGTACCGATTTCCTTTCACTCCTCAAGGATAGTTTGCTAGGTATAGAATTTATAATCCTTTCAACACTTGAAGAAAATTCTTGCCATGTCCTCATTGGCCTAATTAGTTCACATGAAAAATCCTCTGTAGGAAAGACATTTTTTTCCTCCCTGGCTGCCTTCCAGATTTTTACACCCCCCCCTTTTTTTTTAGTTTCCAGAATTGTAATTATCATGTGAATTAGTGTTTATTTATATATGTTTATTTAATGTTTCTATGGCTTCTTGTATCTATATGTTTATATCGTTTACAAAGTTTAAGAAGTTTTCAACCATGATTTTCTCAAATATTTTTCATTATCCTTTTTGGATTCTGATGACATAAATACTGTTTTCTTGGCTTTTATACCAGAAGTCTCTGAAATCATTCTTTTTTCAGTTTATTTTCTTTCTTTGTTCAGATTTATGATATTTTATTGTTCTGTAATCAAGTTCACTTATTCCACTTGGATATCATGGTGAACATATTTAATCTCACCATTTAGGAGGCAGAAGCAAGTGGATCCCTATGAGATCAAAGCCAGAAAGGGCTACAGAGTGAGACCCTGTCTCAACACATAAAACAAGTTCACAGATTCCAGACGTCACTCCTACTCTATAGGTAGGCCCATCCAATGAGTTCACATTTTCTCTTGTATATTTCAGTAACATAAATGTAAATTTATTTTTTATATAAAATAATTCTCTACTGATATTTTATGCTTTTATTTCAAGAGCATGTGTAATAGGTTGAAAATCCTTGGGATGCTTTTTTATTCAGTACTAGGGTGTTGGAGGAGGGCCCGCTTGTTTGTCCCGGCCACCCAGCTAGCTTAGCCCCGAAATAACCACATAGAAATTGTATTAAATAATCACTGCTTGGCCCATTAGATCTAGCCTCTTATTGGCTAACTCTCACATCTTGATTTAACCCATTTCTATTAATCTGTATATCGCCACATGGCAGTGGCTTACCAGGAAAGATTCAGCACGTCTGTCTCTGGTGGCTCCATGGTGTCTCTCTCTTCTTCCTCCCAGCAGTCAGTTCTGTCTTCCCCGCCTACCTAAGCTGTGCCCTATCAACTAGGCCAAGGCAGTTTCTTTATTCATTAACCAATGAAAGCAATGCACAAGCAGAAGGACCTCCTACACCATTAGGGATCAAACTTAAGACCTTGTGCTAGGCAAGTGCTCTATTCATGAACTATGCCCCCAGCGCTCTTTTTATATTTTATTTTTAAGGTCTCACAGTTGTTCGGGTTGACCTTGAACTTGCCATCCTCCTTCCTCAGTCCAGTGCTAAGTTCACAGTGCTGCATCTACAGGTCCTGAAATCTAATCTCTGATTACCCCCATGTCATCAGCTCATTGTCATCTTCAAGTTGTAATTTCCTGGCTCTTCCTATGATGGGTGATATTTTTTATTCTACATCAAATGGTTTAGATTCTAGGTACTATTTAATGCCATTTTAAGAAATATGCACCCTATTTATGCTAAACACTAAAATACAAGTCAGTAGTTAAGTTATGATATAGAAATATAAACTAATTCTACTCACCAATAAAAATAAGTTATTGACATACACCATATATATAAAATTGGAAGTAACTATGCTAAGTGTAGAAAGCAGTTATTTCATGCATGAATTAATTAACATAAGTTCTAGAAAATTCAAACAAATCTATAATTGGGAACAGATTCAAAAGGAGGAGATGGTATTGGCAGTTGCTGGCTTCTAGGGGAGGGAGAGTCAGCTTCCTTTAAGGCTGTGGTCCTGGTAGGTCTACCACACTCTAGTGGGTGGTCTCGTACCCATGAATACAAGAGCAACACAAACAGGAGTTGCTGAGCTATATTTAAAAGAGAAGGAAAAGAAGGCATGAAGTTGGGAAATGTCCTGACTTGGGGAGATCTGGAAGGAGTGAGGAGAGAGGAATGGGGGGAATATGATCAAAATACATTGTATGCGTGCATGAAATTTTCAAAGAAGTAAGCAAATCATCTGCTTTTTTGAAAGAAAGGAAAAGGAGGACAAGGAGGTTGGAAAGCAGAAGTTGTGGTAAGGTGTACGGGAAGTCTGGGAAGGAGGGGTGCGTTCACTATGTCACTTCTAACAAAGGCATCGATTTTTCACTTTCAATAGTTTACCTTAAAACACTCCCTATTTCTTAATAGTCATGTCTTAATAGCATTTTATAGTATATATTAATATGCCTCAAATGATAAAGTTTTTTACAAAGTCAGAGTTTGATAAAGCATAACATCCCCCATATGGTTTATTTAGAAGGAAAAAAATAAAAAACAAGAGCATGGTGGCACACACCTTCAATCTCAGGACTAAGACAGAGATGGGCAGATCTCTGTGAGTGCAAGGTTAGCCTGGTCTACATGAGGAGTTCTGGGCCAGCCAGGGCTACACAGTGAGACCCTGACGCAGAAGCATTTTTAAATGCCAGTAAAGTGAAAATAAATTCATGAAAAAAGATAAGGCGGGCAAAAATTTGCCTGTACATTCTAATATTCATATGAAATTATATGACTATTCATTGAGTTGGATTAAATACCTAAATGTTTTGGAGAAATTCTACAATTGTAATCAATAACAAAAGAAAAAAAATTTAACTGAAAAGTGGGCAAATGTCTAAAGTAGTCAAATCTTTCCCAGAAGAGGGCACAGACAGCATGAGAAGATGCTCATATTAGCCACCTACAACCCCAAGAGAGTCCAAAAGGATGGGCAGTGAGGTCGGACAATACCAAATATTGGTAAGGATGTGTCAACAGGATTCTCACACTGCTACTGGAGTACATGCTCTTACCGGCTTCAGACACAATCTGGCTTATCTAATCAATTCCAAGTTACAAATGTGTGTGAACCAGCTATTTCAGTCCTAGCTGTGATTCCAGCACACTTCCACAAGTGTTATAAAAGTACAGAGTGACAGTATTTAATTGTCAGGAATTGGGGTGCACACTATGAGTGAAGAAATTTACAAACGTGTAAAGTAATGTGGTATTCTGAAGGACCCAGGGGTAGGAACCGAGAGGGAGGCAAAAAAGTTGGCCAGTCCAGGAAGGAACGAGCCTGCCCCCTGGTGGACAATGGACTAGGCCAGTCTGAGAAGGA
>LOEQ01002889.1:225036-240545 GCA_001685075.1 Bramus lutescens | reverse complement strand
AAGTGGTAAGATAGTACATGTGCACTATGACACCCAATGCTAAGAAAGATCTTCCTTTTATTACGTGTGTGTTCATGCGTACACATGATTACTCTCTTCTCTCACCATTTTTGATCTCCCTCACATCCATATCAACCCCCATTCCTCCTTAGCAGTCCCTTTACCCTCCTTGAATCTATCAGCCATAGTACTTACGTAGAGATCAGAGGACAATTACAGAGTTAATTCTCTGCTTAGACCATGTGAGTCTCAAGGATGAAACTCAGATAATCAGGCTTAGTGGTAAGTGCCTTTACCTGCTGTCCATCTTGGTGGCCTTGGGAAAGAGTTTTCTACATTAAGTATTTTGTCAAATGCAAATGTCTTCCCGAAGAGGTTTTGGAGAGGCAAAGCAAACAAATGAAAATCACAGGTGAGTCCTACTTCTCACTGATGAACTATTTACTACTTACATATTATTCACAGAGAGTGCGAGCCAGTGCCTTAACTTTGTACTACCTACTATTTATTCTAATAGATTCCACTGAGTAGTATCAATGCAATGGTCCCATAGATGGCCTGATTAAACTAAATGGATCATAAAATAAAACAAAAAGTTATAAATCTGGGAAAGGGGCTGGTAAAGATAATAAGCAGAAGAGTATGACAGAAATAAAAGAGAGATAAGAAAGGATGAGAGGATAGAGTAATCCCTCTCTCTCTCTCTCTCTCTCTCACACACACACACACACAGTTTTCAAAGAAAGAAACTTAAAACCTCTTAATAATATAAGAATCAATATATCAAGTATCAAGAAAACCAAAACTCTACCAGCCAACATGAGCAAGACAACTATGGGCAGGAAACCTCCATCATTGAGATCAAAAGCCAAGCGAATAACTGTGACAAACTTGGAAGAGACTTAGAAGAGAGGTAAGAAGGAAAGGAAGAACTTCATCAATATTATGAATTAGGTGAATTTAGCATGCCAAAACGTATAAGTCCAGTTCTTTCTCCCAGAATCTGCAGCCAGGGTTGAAATAATGCCTGGCACTAACAAATCTTGGGGATATTTAAACAGTTTATATATATGAAGGTATATAGGAGTAGGTTTATAACACAGTACTAAAAAATTAGTTTCTAAACTGCTAGTGGTAGAAGAGCACTTGCTAATTGCATTACTCAATCACAGCATTTTACAGATGCAGAAACAAGCTCAGAGGGCAGAATAGTTTGTACTAGGTCACATAGCCAGGTAGCATCAGAATTAGTTAGAAGCAGCTTTCCAGAATCCTTTTTTTAGAATGTTTATCATCAAAGACAAGGAAGAACAATATAGCCAAATAAAAGAAATACTAAGATATTTCTTTCCTATGTGTATTTCATTTATTTCATACTTACATAATTGTGTTGACTACAGTGTTTAAAGAGTTTTATATTCATTAACTTGATAATTATTAAGTATAAGTATTTGAACTTTCAAAATAACTCAAGGTATTATTGTCACTGTTGTAAGGGGGATACAAGTCAAACAAAGAAGTTAAGTAACTTATACAAGATTGAAAAAGTAGTAAATATTCAAGTTATTAAACAAGTTCTAAATTGTTTAATCACTATACTATTCCATACATATAAACCATATATTACTTGTTGTAAATGAGGTCTGTGCACAACTTCAGCTAGCAAATAAGTTAAGATTAAGTTATTGCTCATCATATCTTATATAATAAGCTAAAACTGTCTTTAAATAAGAAGGTTTAATCCTATGTTAAGTAGTTTATATGTCTGTGAAAAGAAATGTGAATCAATAATTACTAAAATCCAGTGTAGCAATGAGACCACACACTGTCATGGTCTCAAAGACAAAAAAACAACAACATAATAACCACAGGTGATACACAAATTCTAATAATAGCTTCAAATATTAATGGCCTCAATTATTCAGTCAAAGAAACAGGAAGGCTAGATGAATCAAGAAACAAAATATATTTGTTGCCTAAAAGAAAAGCAGGTTTAATGATAGGTACAGCCATACAGTACAAGGATGTACAAAAAAATCAAATGGGCCAAGGAAACAGCAGGTCACACATCACAATTCTAATGTCTGACAGAAAGAGTTCAAATTAAAACTAATCAGAAGAGATAAAGAGGGACACTTAATTCTAATCAATGAAAAAGTTAACCAAGAAGACATTACTACCCTAAACATATATGAACCAAACTGTGGTGTACCCTATTTCATAAAAAGATAGTGTACGACTAGATTTAAAGACACAAGTTGAGACCAACATAGTAAGCCTAGGGGATTTCAATACCCCACTTTTTCTAATTGGCAGGTCATCTGAACAAAATGTAAACTGAGAAACAACAAAAGGAATTAACATCATACATCAAATAGACTTAGCAGATATCTATAGAATATTCTATCCAAGCACCAAACAATATCCATTCTACTCAGCAGCACACAAATGCTTCTGTAAAACAGACCACATTCTGGGACCACATTTGAAATCTTTACAAATTCAAAAAGTCTGAAATAACTCTGTGTATCCTATCTGGCTACAATGCAATAAAAATTAAAATGGAAATAAAACAAATCTCTAGTAAATACACAAATCATGTAGATTAAACAACTTATTACCGAATGAAGAATGGGTCAAAGAAGAAATAAAGAATGAAATAAAAGTTATTCCTGGAAGTAAACTGAAATAAAAACACAACACAACACAACAAAACTTTTGGGACACACTCAAAACATACCTATAAAGAAAATTTATCTCTCTAAGAGCCTATATTAACAACAAAAACAGAAAGTGCATGAATAATTGACTTAACAATGCAAATCAAAAACGTGGAAAAATAATAAACCAAATCCAAAAATAATTGATGGCAAGAAATAATAAAAATCAGAGTAGAAATTAATGAGATAGAAACAAAAAAAAACACAAAGAATCAACAAATCTAAGAACTGGTTCTTTGAAAAAGTTAGATTGACAGACTCTTGTTACAACTAACAGAAAGGAAGAAAGGAAGGAAGGAAGGAAGGAAGGAAGGAAGGAAGGAAGGAAGGAAGGAAGGAAGGAAGGAAGGAAGGAAGGAAAAGAGAGAAGGGACCCAAACTAACAGAATCAGGAATGAGCAGGGAAAGGCTGAAATAAACATCAAGAAAATGGACATTTTAAAAACCTATCCCTAAAAGAAATAGATGAATTTTTAGATTCAATCAAAATGCCAAACTTAAACCAAGAAGTCAACAACCTAAACAGACACAGCAAACGAAAAAATTGAAACAGTAATAGCCTTCCAAAAATATGTCCTTGCCAGATGGATGCACAGATATGAAAAGAGCTGCAATCAATTCTTCTTAAACTATTTTTCAAAAAGACACAGAAGGAGCACTCTTAAACCCCTTCTATGAAGACAGTGTTGCTCTAATCCCAAAGCCAGCTACAACAAACAAACAAAAAAACTACAGACAAAAATTCCCAATGAACATAGATTCAAAAATGGTCAACAAAATACCTGTAAACAGAATACATGAATAGATTAAAATCAAATTGACTGTGCCCATGTTGGCTTTATCCCTGAAGTGATAGGATGGTTCAACATTCACAAGTCAATAAATATCATAAACCACATAAATGGACTTAAAGACAAAGAGTACAAGATCATTTCAATAGACGCCAAAAAACCTGTTGACGAAACCTGATGCACCTTCATCAGAAAAGTCCTAAAGAATATAGAACTAGAGTAGTGGTCCTAAACGTATAGGTTGTGACCTCCAGTGGGGTCACATATCATATATCATGCATATCAGATATTTATTTACATTAAGATTCATAAAAGTAGCAAACTTAGTTATGAAGTAGCAACAAAATAATTTTAGAGTTGGGATTCACCACAATGTGAGGAATTATATTATAGGGTTGTAGCATTAGAGAGGTTGAGAACTACTGAACTAGAGGAACATTCCTCAATGTACTAAAAGCTGTATATGAGAAACCCACAGTCAACATCATCCTAAATGGAGAAAAGCTTGAAGCAATCTCACCAAAGTCAGGAGAGATAAGAATGTTCACATACAGAGAAATAAGATCCATATCTATTTCTTTCCATAAAAACTAACTCCAAATGGATCAAAGAACTAAATGTAAAATCTGAAAATTGCTAAAAGAAAACATAGCTAATATACTACAATATATAGGTGTAGGAAAGAACTTTCTGACCCCATTTGCCAAAGAATTAAGACCAATAATTGACAAGTGGAACCTCATAAAACTAAAAAGTTTCTGCACAGCTAAAGAAACAATCAACTGTGTGAAGAGGAAGCCCACAGAATGGCAAAGAATCATTCACAGCTACACATCTGACAGAGGATACATATCCAGAATATATAAAGAACTCGAAAAACAGTCAGGATTAAAACAAACAAACAAACAACACCCATTCAGATAATAGATTTGGGACCTAAATAGTTCTCAAAAAAGGAAATGAAAATGGCTAAAAATACCTTTAAAACTGTTCATTGCTCCTATCAATTAGGGAAATACAAATCAAAACAACAAGCCATCTTACCCCTGTCAGAATGGCAAATACAAACAAAACAACTGACAACAAATGCTGAAGGAGATGTGGGGAAACCCTTATACCCAATTAGTGGAATCACAAACTGGAAAAGCTACCATGGAAAAGAGTGTGAATTCTCAAAAACTAAAAATAAATCTACCATATCACTCAGCTACACCACTCTTTGACATCTGTCCAAACACTCAATCTCCTACTTCACTGATACTTGTTCAATCATATTTATTGCTGCCGTATTCATTATTACTAGGAAATGGAAACTACTAAATGTTTTTCATCTGCTGAATGGATAATAAAAACGTGGTACATTATACACTGTGGAATACTATTCATTTGTAAAGAAAAATAAAATCATAAAATGTGGATGGAGCTAAAAAGTTCATCTTGGATGAGGTAACCTAGACCCAGAATAACAATGTCACATATTCTGAAGCTCCTTGCTCCCAATCTCTGTATATGAGTACATAACCTGGAATAGTTGCAAAAATCAAGAAAGTAAAAGGTGATTATTGCAAAGGTAGTAGAGCAACAGAGAGGGGAATATCACGTACAAGTGATCTGAAAGAGGGAAGGGGAAAATTGCATCTCTAATTGGGGAAGAATGGAGGAATATAAATATGGAAAAAAGAGGAAAGTGGGTAAAAAAAAGTAAGGTTGTCTGAAACAGTCATATGATACCATACTATTAACTATCTACCTAAAACTAACTATAATACATGTAAGTTGGTGTATACATATACATAATATAGTTTAAATATTAGTATTGCCTTTGGTTGTCTTCCAGAGGTGGAAGGAGAGTCCCTATTTCTGAAGACACCATGCACTTTAGAATCAGAGCCCAGAGATCCTTGTGCTGGAAATGACCGAATGCCTTCTTCTTGAGGACTAGCTTTGCTGGTACTAGAAAGTACCATGCAAGTTTCCAAAGCATGGATACAACCAACAGTCCTACCCAACTATGTCATCTATGAACCACATAAATTACCAGGTTACCATGATAGACCTAAGAGCGCAATAGTGGCATGCTTAACTTGGCAGTAACCTACAACTCTCTAATTGGATTTAAGACCTGCTCAACAAGAGAGATACCATACTGGAAACCTAGAAGGCTAACCAGTGCTAATGAAATCATGGTAACTGGAGAAGAATTTACAAACACTAGCTCACTAAACAAGCATAGTCTATAATAACAATCTAAAAACACCCTTATAGCCACAGAAAAATCTAGTCTTCAACCCTCATCAAGGAAACTCATCTTTGTAACAGACAGAGACCACAACAGAAAACCACAATTGATCAAAATGCAGAGTTTAAGACCCCATACATCTCCAAGAAAACTCCTGTATTTAAGGCTCGGGGAACGTTGTGGAAGAGGGGGAAAGGAGGGTTGTGAGAGCCAGAGGATAAGGCAGTTTGCTGTAAAGTTGTCTGTCTCCTAACAATGTCAGATACTTCAATCATAAAGTATCATCAACATGACTGTGCAAACATGATCTGAACAAGGACACCAACAGACATTCAAACTTCACAGGAGAAATCTCATGCGACCTCAGCCCTACATGAAGAACTACAGGCAACTAAAGAATGCTGAGAGCAGAAGAAATATTCTTCTCCAGGAAAGAGCACACAAATTGGTTATGCAATACCAAATGGTCAGCCCTAAAAACATATACATATAAGTAACGTTATACAGAATGAGCAGGTTGTATTTATGTATTTAGAAATGTACATACATACAAACAAATACACACACGAAGACACAGACACAAAACACATAAAGACACACACACACAAACACATATATGTAGCAACAATGAAAAAGATGTCATGAATTAGAAAGAGAGTGAGGACACATGTATGGAGGGTTTGGAGGGAGGAAAGGGAAGGGAAAATGATGTAATTATAATCTCAAAACAGAAAAGATATTTTTAAAATAAAATAAATAAAAGTAATTTTAAAAATATATAATTGTACAAAAGTGAATCATTTTATTTCAATACTGTGATCAATTGGAGGATTTAAGTAAATATAAATTACCATGATCTGATTATTATAACTTATGTATGTACATTTTATATGTAAAAATTCCATATATGTATGTATCCCACTAAACTCCTTACTTAAAGTATCTAATTATTATGTGTCAAGATAAAAATAAATATATTTATCTATAGTCTTTATCCATCATCAAGAAAAATTCTCTTTGCAGCAGATGCAGATCACCTCAGAAGACTGTAGCCAATTATAATACAGAGTTGTTGAACCCAGTCCAATGAATATATTTCCAAAATACTCCAGCACTTAAGGCTCAGGGAACATTGTGAAAGAGGAGGCAGAAAGATTTTAAGATCCAGAGGATCATGGAGTTTGCTGTGAGATTGTGTCTCCTAGGAATATCAGAAGCTATACTCATAAAGCCTCACCAACACAACTAACTAAATGTGAGCTGAACAAGGATGACACCAACGAAGTTGCCATACTGGATGGCAAAAAGCCCAGAAGATTCCATCCCTACACAAAGAACTAAAGGCAACTGAGGAAAGCTGGGTGTTCCCTGGTAAACCATATTAGTGCCAAACAGACATCCCTAAGAACATACATACAGGTAGCACTATATGGACTGATGAGGTTATATTTAGGAATATGTATGTGTGTATACACAAATTCATATATGCAGACAATAATAATTATTTAAATAAAAGAGAGAGCCATGATTTTGAAGCCGAGTCTTTAGCCTCCTCATTGATGTTCCCTTTAGTCCACAACTGCTGTCGCCTTGTGGTTGGAGTTTTTCCCCAAAGCACTTGACAGAGCTCCTGGTTATACATATTCAGTGGTGGTAGCATTATCTTTCTTTTCTGTCCCTAGAATGTGGGACCTGAGCGTGGGTAACTAAGAAGGTGTACCTGGAATATGTATATAGTTAATATCCTCCTTTATCTTAATAGTATTGCCTGAATCAAGGATATTATTTCAGTTTCTTTGTGTGGAGGAGGAACAAGGAGGCCTTTTGCCTGAGTGGTCAAAATATAGCTCAATAAAAGCAATTTAAAAAACGAGAAACAAAAGAAATCAGAATAACATAAACTGTGAGGGACTACTCCTGTTCGCAAATCATACATTTTATCACCTGACAAGGATTTATCCTGAAAGTCATTGTTTTTTTCATTTTAGAAGCTCCTAAGACAAAGGAAATACAATTGCTAAATTGGCTGTAGACTCAAGAGAATAACCCTTATCAGAGGAAAGATTGTCTTTAATAAAGTTTTTTTCAACAATAGAGATGTAGCTAAAGAAAAAATTAAAATGTTAAAACTAAATTCCACTTTTGGAGGTTGGATATTTTGCGGAATTATTCATTATTATTTGATATCAGGAACTCTGAGATATGAAGTAGGCTTCCAGGCTATCTTTTTGCTGTTGTCTTAAGTATCCAATTCTTTAAATTTGATTTATTTATTTAACATCCTGATCGCAGCCTCCCCTTCCTCTCCTACCATTCTCTACTCCCTCTGGGCCCCTCAATCCACCCCTCCTCCATGTCCTCTCAAAAAAGGGCAGGCCTCACATGGGCATTAGCAAATCAAGGCATATAAAGCTGCCTTAAGACCAAGCACCTCCCCCTGTATTCTGGCTGGGCAAGGCAATCCAGCATAGGTTCCCAAGACAGGCTACCTTTTTTTTAAAAAAAAAAAATCTTTTTTAAATGTACCTAAATCAATAGTTTGTTTTGTCTTCATTCATAATCTTCTCATACATAATGCTTTACTTTAAAATAGCATTTTCTGTATAAGTGCATAAAAACATAATTTATAGTAAGTATAAAACCCAATGTGAAGCTCTTTGATTTCAAGATAGCTAGCCTAACAGTATAGAAGTTCACTGAGATACATAGACTTTGGGTATAGCTAATCTCATTGGGTGATGTTCTTTATTTGGAAATTCTTTACAATAAAGTTTTAATAATTTGTTTATAACTTTTTAAATTAAAATATATTCTTATATATAAGCACTTTACATTTCTCTCTATTACTTAATATTTCCTTTTTGTCTTGCTATGAGTTCTTTTTAAAAATTTACAATTTGAAATAATGTTTTATGAACTTCCTGAATTAGACAAAATCATTTTCCCAATAAAAGTGATGAGAACAAGAGACAGAAACTAGTGAAGAAGTTTGGGGGTAGGGACCTCCAAAAGGACCAGTCTGAATCTTGCCCTTGACTAGAAGCAGGAAATGTTCGGTCTGCTCCTAGGAATGCCATGAACAGGACTACTTTGTTATATCTCTTAGCCTAAATGAGCTTTCCTGTTATCAAAGCTGAGTGGAGCAGCAGACCTACTTCAAGGATAGGCCAAGTGGAAGAAGCAGTGCATCCCCTTGTCCTCAGGACTCATCCTACTTACTATCCTTGAAGCACAAAGAGGCTGAGGTGAAGAACCTTGGAATCTGAGGACTGGATTTCCAAAGTGCAATGGAAGAAACAATAGGAAAGTAAGTTCTTAGACAAAAGAAAATATCATGGCTAAGGCAGGAAGTGTAGATAAACATGATGTCTGAACATACATATTAACAATCTCAGATTCTGATACTGGAAAATTTCCAGAAAGATTCTCAGGTGGGCACTACTTTCTCCTATCTCTGTCAGAGGCCCAGAAGATCCAGGAGGAGGTTGTAAAGAATGGCTAGTTGAAATACTGTTGTATTTATTTATTTATTTAGCCTGATAAACCCTCGTTTTGCTGATTTACACCATCAAAACTGAAAACTACACATCTAAAGTTTCTAAAATATAGAACAAAGCCAAACAAACAATAATAATCCTGTACTTCCTGGCTGGACCCTCTTTACTTCTATACAGACCAACAGGATGGGAAATGATCACCAATTTGCAAACCTTTAAACTGCTGACAACTAGATTTTTCTCTATCCCTCAAGAATATTGTGCCTCCTTTTCCAGACTGAAACACGTTTAGTCTCTCAAATCTTAGCTATGAGATATGATAGTTTAGTATGGACGATAGTAACCTCTCAGTTTTCCAAGCCCATCTAAATCTATAGGTGATCTATTGTATACTTTCCTAATCGACTCAGTCTTCAGTCTTCTATAAAATGTCTATTAGCTGCCAAAGAATCTTATACTATACACCAGTCCAGGGAAGCTGCTGAACAAAGATGTAAAGTATTTGCAGTTTTCTTAGGACAGTGGTGGCCATGCAGGAGCCTAGAGTTAGGATTCCATAATATTATTCCATAATAACTTAGGATTCGTCTCCAGTAATATAGAGGGCTGAAGACAGGTTTGTTTGTGTGTTTGTTTGTTTATTGATTTATTGCATACCCTGGTGGAAGTTGAAAAACAATAAGCCATCAAGAGGAAGGTCCCGTCTTAGAAAGGCCAATTTATAACTAAACACAATGGGTTCACATCTCAATGGGTACAAAGCTGAAATAAACACAACCAAGATAACAGAGTGGAGAAAGATTTATTACCTTCAGCAGGTCATAGAGCAGTGCCCCCCATGAACAAAGAGTGCTAGAGCCTTTTTATGTCTTCCCAGTGAGAACTCGCTCCAAGCACTTACAGAAAATATTTTAATAATGATAGACAACCAGTTCTAGCTAACTACAAAGAGGAGCAAGCCCCTCAGCATCTATAGCTTCACAGCCCCAAGTTATGCTTTGAGTAATTGGACAACTTTTAAGAGACAGAAATTTCAAGGTTTGGTTCTTGGGATAATTGGAAAGATTTACAATGTAAAAATATTGCCATAGTTATCTTGAAACAGGGCAGGGCCGATCTTCCGGGGCAGCTGGTAACCAGGGTCACCCTGCCTGCCTGGCAGAATTATGCTCTTCCTGATAAGAGGCACAGCCTTGATTAGTGGCTGTCAGCCAGGGTTTGTCTACACTGCCAGACAAAAGCAGAGTACCACTTTAGCTAAACTTTTCCTTTTGTGTGACTTAGGATTTTCTAAGCACGTTTACTGGCAAACTCGCTACAACATTACTTTATTCCTTCAACAGAACATCAGGATCTTATTTAGAGAGTCTATATAGACTCACATAGGAGCATGTTCAGTTAACGTCATGGAGCACACATTTTAGACATTAAACTGGGGCTAATGAGATGGCCCTGAAAGTAAAGGCACTGTGTCCAAGCCTGAAGACCTGAGTGCAAACCTTGGAACCTACATAGTAGGAGGAATGAGGCCCCAATGCCTCCAAGATGCCCTCTACTCTCTACACGCACCCTGTAGCACACCAACATCCCCAAGACACACACAAAGAAAGTAAGCGAATAAAGAAATAAATGTAAAAACATATAAAAATGAAAGTAATAGACAGCAATGACTCTGAGCATGTTCAGTTTGCACCATAAAATTTTGGCTGAACATGAAGGAAAGGATTCTTTGAACGTGCAATGACCCTGAAGGTGCTATCTCTATTCAGTGGTGAACACAACTGACTTGATGAAACCACAATGGACTTCTCCATCCTATACACAAGTTAAACACAAACTTTAAGAATGAGTACAGACCCCAGGGGGGGGGACCTGATTTTTCCTGAAAATACAAATTTCCAGTCAACCTGAGTCAGAGTAGCTTTTCCTTTCTCCCGTTTCTTTGTTTTCAGCATACAAAGCCCTCTGTCCTCTGTTGCCTGGGTGATCTCATTCTGTTTTGTGTAAGAGACTCCTCTATTCATGAATTGTAAATAAAGTCAATTAGATCTATGTTTGGTGTGATTATGTGTGCCCTCCCGCTGCAGTACACTAAAACAGGAGCTTAGAATCCCTTTTTTCTAAGAAGCATTGATTCCCCGGAGTGCATGGAACTAAAAGTAGAGCAAAAGTCTTCCATGTTTTCCCTCATGTTTGGGTTGTCTCCTTTGTGTGAAAACGTGGAGACTGCCCTTAACCTCTTTCCCTCCCAGAACAGCAGAATCTCCCCACAGAGGACTCTGAGACGCTGTCTTTCAGATGAGGGAAAGGCTACAGACTGAAATAGAGGTGATCATCTATACCAGCGTGGACTACCTGGGGATACCCCGAAGGACTAGACCTTGATCAGGAGGGCTTAATTGTGCATACTTCTTACTCTCTGTTTAAACCCAAAGTTTCTCTGCTAGTACCTTGATGAAGAAGTCAGGACCACTAGACCCCCTATTGAGTTCCTCTTCTCGGTATCCACACTTGTTGGGGTCAGGTGATCCTCTGCTCTACATTACTGCATATTGTGCAAAACAATGTTTGGGGTTTTTTCAGGATGTGCACTGCCCTAAGAGATTCCAATTTTACAGGCAGTTTGGGACTCCGTTTTAAGGGAGGAGGAAAGTGACTGCAGCCCCCGAGCAGATCCAGAAACAGCACCGTCTGTCAGGCATCACCCATCTAATACAGACTAATGAGTGACCTATTCCTGGAAATAGAAATGGAACCCAGCCTACAAGTTGGTCCAACATCAACCTATCATCTGATACCTTAAGGATACATTAAGGACTGAGGACAATTCCTGGAACTTTAACTCCACAGGTACCATGATGTTGATGCAATCTTATCAACTGCCTGTTAACTTACCTGTTTGCCCGTCTTGCTCTAGAATGATTCAGTCTTTCACCTACCAGGTAAACTTTACAATTTCACCCTCAAACTGCACTCTACTGTCTCCAGTAGCAGCTCCCTCCCAGCACTGCTCTGGTTAATTATCTTAGCAGAGCAGGCTCTCTCAACCCAGTTGTGAACTTTCATGAACTCTCTTGCAGTATTATTTAACATATATGTATGTGTGTGTTAAATACTAGTTAAAGTATCCTTTTATTTATATGCATACAAATCATGTATTTATATGCACATTATAATCCATATATCATTATTTTTGATATATCAAATGATACATATATAATTATTTAACCTATATATATGCATATAAATACATAGAGGTATTCAATGTGTGCTGTGTGATATGAGTTAATAATAGTAATTAAGAGTGGGATAAAAGGCATTTGCCTCAGCCAGGCTACCAAGGTATCTACATCACCAACCCACTTTTACCTTTTCCTTTCCAAGACAGGAAATCCTCTTGCCTCGAACTCCAGAGTGCTTGGGGTTAGAGGTCTGGATCAGTATTGAAGATGGCTAAAGGGTAGGTAAATAACAAGAGAGAGGGCAAGTAAATCACAACTACAAAGGAGAGACTAGACCAAAAAATAAAAGTTTAACCAAGATCGTTAAGATTTGCTATAAAATACAGAAAAGACTCTCAGGACTCAGGAGGTACTTAAGGGCTAGAAACTGAGAAAGGGAAGAAATTGGTGAGAGAGTAATGATTGCTAACATTCAGAGAGTGGCAAAGAGGAACGTAAAAAACAAAATGTAGTAAAAGCTACAAAGTATTGCTTCAATAGGAACATGGATATAAAGCACTTTTCAGGGAGGCATTGTGCTAATATGAACGTAAGAGAATAGTTGAACATGATAGGAGCATGTGATAACCAGTCAAATGAATGTTACAGAGAAATGTAGATTTTTTTAAAAAAATGTGTATACACACATATGGTAAATATAAGTGTTTGGGGGATATATGAGAAGGCCTGATAAATACATACTGCTTTATAAAACTATATAATTTGAACTTCCTAAAAGCTATTAAAATGGTATCTTTCATTCTGGTAATTTTTCATACAAATATCAAAATGGAACTATTTATATATAAAACTCATTAGAATCAAAGTATGAAATTTTAGATTGGATAAAATGGATTTTGAAAATATTTTCTCCAATAAAGGCTCTGGAAATAAAAAATAATTATTTAAAAATTCATTTCATGGGTAACTATATATATAGTTATACTATATATATATAGTAATATATCCAATATTCATAAAATATAAGTCAGGCCTGGGGCTCATGCCTGTTGTGGGATATTTGGACACTGTGTGAAGATGTATTACTGTGATCATTGCAATCAATTGTTGTAATAAGCTGAACAGCCAATAGCTAGGCAGGACGTATGGGAGGGATTTCTGGGGAAATGAAGGAAGAGGATAAGGAATCTAGGCATGCAGGAGGTGCCAAGAGACACAGAGAGGAAACAGAAGGTGGAAGATGGAAGAGAGGTGACACCATGTGATAGAACATAGATTAATACAAATGGGTTAATCTATGTGAGCTAGTTAGGAACAAGCCTAAGCTATAGGTTAAGCTTTCATTATTAATAAGTTTTCAAGTCACTATTTGGGATCTGGCTGGCAGGACAGAAAAAGATTCATTACGTATACCCTTAATCCCAACACTCATGGGATAGAGGCAGGAAGATTTCTATGTGCTCAAGATGAGCCTTCACAGTGAGTTCCAGGACAGTCAGGAATATCCCCCCAAAAAAACCCTAAGCAAAATAAAATAAAAATAAAAATGTTTTGTACTAATCAAAGCATCTTAAGTATCAAATAATACACACCAAATTTTTATTAGATTGATTGTTATGCATTTGTCTTTCAGAAATATTCTTATGTACTATACTGGGTGGTTTTGTGTGTCATCTTTACACAAGCTAGAGTCATTAGAGGAAGGATGCTCAGCTGAAGAAATGCCTTCTTGAGATCCAGCTGTAAGGCATTTTCTCAATTAGTTATCAATGGGGGAGGGCCCAGCACACAGTGGGTGGTGCCATCCCTGGGCTGCTGGTTCTGGGTTATATAAGAAGGTAGGTTGATCAAGCCAGGGGAAGCAACCTAGTAAACAGCTCCCCTCCATGGCCTCTGCATCAGCTCCTGCCTTCATGATCCTGTCCTGTTTGAGTTCCTGTCAGGATTTCTTTCAGGAATGATCAACAATGTGGAAGTGTAAGCCAAATAAACCCTTTCCTCTCCAACTTGATTTTTGGTCGTGGTGTTTCATCGTAGCAATAGAAATCCTAAGGCATATACAAATGGTAAGTTTAAGATTCTTTTTTTTTCCTGAGACAGGGTTTTGCTGTGTAACAGCCCTAGCTGTCCTGGAATTAGCCCTTGTAGACCAGGCTGGCCTCTAACTCACAGAGATCTGCCTGCCTCTGCCGCCCAAGTGTTGGGATTAAAGGTGTCTGCCACAACCACCCAGCTAAGTTTAATACTTTTATTAAGGCTGTGTATATATGAACTGACATATATGTTTGTCAAAGATCTTTATGTTAAATTTTCTTTTCATGATAAAAAACATAGCATACATAATCCCAAAAGCAATAATACTCAAAATCTAGGAAAATTTGCTCTGTGTGTAATAGAAATAGAAATGTCTATGTTGCCAATAGCCACATAAAATGACTTAAAATAACAATAGTTAATATTTTACATTTTGAGACAAATTTTAATTCATAATTGTGACACTGCAATACAAAATATATTGGTTGTTTACCTGACCTATCCTCGTTCAAAAAAGGGGGAGATGAAAAATTTCTCAAGATGTTTATCCTATTCAATTTAAATTTTTAAAAAGGAAATTATTTAAAAACCAAACTGCTGGGGCTGGACAGGTGGCTCAGTTAGTGTGTTTGCTGTTTTTACAGAAGACCTGGGTTAGTTCCCAGAACCCACATGGCAACTCACAACTATCGGCAATTCCAGTTCAGGAGATCCATCACATTCTATTCTCGGTGGACACCAGGCACATGCATGCTATACATACATGCACACACAGATAGAATACACATAAAATAAAAATAAATAAATCTAAACAAATAGACAAGCTTTTGGTGCCTGTTCAGCTGGCTTAAAGCGTCATCAATAACTGGGTTAGCCTGTGTATCTCTAAAATCAAGTCTTCTACTTAATTTATACTGAGACATTATTTCAAATTATAAATTTGAGATAAAGAGTGATTAGGACTATGAAAAATATTACCTAACCATCTAACTGCTGCAGCCAGGGCCATGCAAATCTGAGTGGCCTGCGCTGCTACCCAATGCTAT
>LOEQ01002889.1:214525-224658 GCA_001685075.1 Bramus lutescens | reverse complement strand
GAGGCACATGTTACCATCAAAGGCCACACAGAAGCCTGGGGTTGGAGCCAAACCTGTGGCCTTTTTGGTATCTGGGGGCCATGCTGCAGCCAGAACCATCCTGATCTGAGTGGCCAGTGCTTCCACCCAGAGCCAGGATGTCTTTGGCCCGGGCTGCTGCTGAGGGCCATATCTGTGTCCGTGGTCCAGCTACAGCTGGGTTCTGTGTTGATGTCTGTGGCCCGTGTCACTTCAGGGGGCTATAAGAACCATGCATGATGAAATCAGAGCCAGTCCCATCCTTCAATGGCCCTGGGAAAGCTGGCCCTGCCTCTCACTGGACATTGCAGCAAGAAAGCTGATCCTGCCCCTCACGGGAGAGATGACCCCTGCAATTTGGAGAGATGGACCCCATCCTTCACCACAGGGCAAGGGAGAGCTGATCCTGATTACTTGAGTGTAGGGAAGCTGGCTCCACCACCTCACCTGAGGTGGGCTGCCCAATTGGCCTGGACTGACCAGCTCAGCTACAACCCAGGCCCACAGCCAGGCCTTGGGTTGGCCCATCCTAAGATCTACCCAACCTAGGACGTGCTGGAGCTCATGAAGGAACTGGTCCTGTGGAACAGTACCTACGGGTTCTCCATGACTAAGGACAGCTTTCAGATATTCCAGAGCAGTTTTAGTGAGGGTCCAGTGATGAAAGTGTATCAGAAACCAGAGGCCTTGAACCAGACCAATGACTCATTACAATGAACATTTGCTAGTAAAGTTAACTGGACAAAAGGGTGTGTGCTGTGTGATACACTGCTCCCAAGGCTACCAGGACGATTGATGAGGTGTTGGAGAGGTGGGAAAGATGGAGGAGCAAAGAGGTTTTTGTTTGTTGTGTTTTGCTCTTGTTTTTATTTGCTTGCTTGCTTTGTTTTATTTTGTATTGGTTTTGAAATTTTTCTTTGAGGCGGGGCTTCCGGGGTGAAAACAGGATATGAGGGGACTGAGAGGTGAGCAGAATTGAGGTGCATGATGTTAAATTCCTAAAGAATCAATAAAGAAATTATGTTAAAAAACTGATAAATGACACAAAATTTGATTTTTAATCTTTAAATATGCGTTCATGTATGTCTGTTGTCTCCATGTGCTTATGTTTAGATACCATTTACATAGTAATAGATTAGACTACAAGTGTCCCCATGAATTAAGTTGTTAAATTGGTACCCGTTCCTTTTAATTAATAGTGTAACTGGAATTTATCAGGAAAAGCTACAGCTATAGCAGCCCAATAGGCTAAGCTTAGCTAAGAACTTGCTGAAGGAATGATTTTATGTTTTCTTAACATAACTGCTTATAGTTTATAGTTAGTTGTAATTAGGAAACTAAATCTTAATAGAAACCAGGTTTATTTTTAGAACTGTCCTTAATAAGCTGTGTCTAAGTATTAGATAACACCTTAAGTTTTAACCACAATTTTCTTCAATTCTGATACAACTGACCTTCTACATGCCCAATAACTATACTTGGGAGCCAAATCCAGTAAGGATATTAGGGGTAAAAGGACAACCAATATTTTGTTCCTTGTCCCTAGATCAACTAGGTCCCAGGAACAGCAGTTCTCTAAAAGGATCCTATAGCTACAACAATCCACCTGTCCTGTTGATCAGAGAGGCCACCGAGACACCAGAGCTTGGATTCTAATTAGTGTACATTCTACAAGGAGGAAAGTGAACACAGAGGAATTGTCTTCCATGCTACCAAGAGAAGTCACTTGGTCAATAGGAATCTGACACACCCCAGCAGATGGCACACAAATGGTAGCAGAAAATTAAAGAAGGCATAAGGCTCTTCCCAGTTGTCTGAGAGAACTCCAAATGGATCCTCAAATAGCCTTACACATATGTGTTTGTTACACATAACAAAAAGGTTAATTTCTGGCAAAGTAGGTCATATGCACCCAATGGGGAAGCATAGTCAAAAATAAAATGATTGCTAATAATATAGAACAAAAAGAACAAGCTACAACTCAGTCAGCTAAGTGTGGTCTCCTAAAGATGAAGTATCCCCTGTTGTTCATATATTACATAAAAAGAATAGTAAAAAAATTATATAAGAAAAGGCCCTTGATAAGGTTTCAACTTCCCTTCATGGTAAAACTCCTTAAGAAACTAAGGAGCCAGGCACGGTAGCTCGCACCTTTAATCATAGCACCTGAGAGGCAGAGGCAGGCAGATGTCTGTGAATTCCAGGGTACCCTGGCTTACATAGCAAGTTACAGATCAGCTAGGGCTACATATCGGGACTCTGTATATATCCCAGTGAAATAAAAGCTAGGTATGACAAACCTATAACTAGTGCTATATCAAATTGGAAAAACTAAATTTGAAAGCATTTCTTCAAAAACTTGGAACAAGAGTACCCACTCTCCCCACTTTTAGTCAACGTAGTGCTCAAAGTTTAGCTAGAGCAAGAAAAATGAAGTAAAAAGGACAGAAGGAAGAAAGAAGTCAAATTATCTCTACTTTCAGATGATATTTTTCCATATATATTATAATTCCATGCACATATGCAAATGTGACCATATCACCCCATTAACCATTGTAATTCCCTCTGTTGGCTCACTTCCCAACTATCCTCCCCCCTTGCATGTCCATTTTGGGCACCAGTCTTCTGGAGATAACCACAGATGCTGTGTGTTCATAGTCACCAGACCAGGTCCTATCCAATAGATAACATTTCATAGTGTTTCTCCCAATCGCTGCCTATTACCATCTTTCCTCCCCCTCCTCCACAATGTTTCCTGGCCCTTAAGAGAGGTAATACAGACGTCCTGTTTAAGGCTGAGTACTCAACAGTCACCTACTCTCACCATTTGACCAGTCATGAATTCCTGCATTATCCACTGTTCACTGCAAAAGAAGAGTCTCTGACCAAGGCTGAGAGGAGCACTCATTTAGGGTATAAACATAAATACTTAGAAAGTAGTCTGGCTCCATGGCCATTTATTGAAACATCAGTAGTAGATTCTGCTCCATGGTCTCTGTCCTCCCATTAATAGATTTTCCTTCTTTGGATAGGATATTATTCTGTATTCCAGGATAGCCCAGAACTCCATATTTAGCCCAGGCTTGATCCTAACTCCTGGAAATCTTACAGCTGAATTATAGGTGTAAGCTACCATGTTAAGGTTTTTTAACAGCTCTTTGCTAATTCTGTAACTCTGTAGAATTCTGTAATTCTAGATTTTTAATTCTGTAGAATCTAGTTGAAATTCCTCTTTGTAGCATTCAGTGTTGATTCTGTTTTACAAAAATCTATCTCTGTAACTTAATTTCTGTTTAAATACAGCATATGATTTGCTTTAATGATTTACTCTGAGTTTATACCCTTTAAATTTTCTTGGCAGGGAGTCCTTCTTACTTCCCCAGAGGCTGATCTGATCTATACTTTAGATTCAGTTTAAATACCATAAAGCCTTCTTCATTTTACACTTCTCATACTCATCTGGAACTAGATGCTGTTTGCTTTTAAACTATAATGGTGTCTCATTTGAGTTTTTACATCATTTTTCTATCTAATGATTTGTATCTCTCATCACTTCACTTAATTAAGGCAAGAGGTCAGATGCTCTGACTAAGCTTACTTTGTACACTGCTCAGCAAGGTGAACTTCCATAAACCACAACTCACGATGATAGCTATTGGAAGTACCAATCATCTATCAAAAGCCAGGAACCATTTTTAGCACTTTTACAAGTACTAATTAATTTAATATTTAAGATGACTCTGTAAGATAGGGAATATGACGAAAACCAATTTACAGGACAAAAATTAAGCAACTAACAAAGAACCAAACTGCAGCACTGGGAGGTTACATACTGCCCAAGAACACAAAATTATTTAAGTATCAAAGTTGAGACATGAATTCAGTCTGGTGTCAAAACATGCACAATTAGTCTTTAAATTTTCTTTGAAGTTTAATAACCGATAACAGAATAAATCTTAATCAGTAGGGTTCCATTCCAATACAGGTAATTAACAACTCAGTACTACATAACATTGAAATAATGAGGATAGAGAAAACACAAAGAACAAGTTGATTCCAACGACAGAGTCAAAATAAAATTTATGGCAGGCTTAAAATACCATGATAATGGTCACTGAACCCTAAATTTTAACTTCAAAAGACAGTTCTTTTTTCACATATAGGTGGTAGGAATGTACATAAATTAATACTATCTAGCTGAACAAATGACTATTCTATTATCCAGAAACTCTACTTGTATAACTATTGCAACAAAATGTAAACTTACATACATCAGAATAAAAAGGTATTGGTAATAACAAAATCTAAAATGTCCCTGTCAAGAAAAGATCATAGCATGCTAGTAAAACCAAATAGTATACATCAATGAGTATTATCTGTAACTACAAGGGAGAAAAGGACAAATCTTTCAGACAGTAGAATATATGTTGTATAACTACATGCTGATGTTTTGAAAAGGCCGGGTTTGGTAGCACATGCCTTTAAATCCCATCACTTGGGAGGCAGAGGCAGGCAGATCATGATTTCAAGGCCAGCCTGGTTACAGAGCAAGTTCCTGGACAGTTGGGGGCTACACAGAGAAATCCTGTCTTGGAAAAAAATAGGAACGGGCCAAAACTGACATATCAGTTGAAATCATGCCCATGGGCTGGATGTTAATTAGAAGAAGAAATGTCTTTTTCATTCTAAATATTTGCATATGACCACTTTATAAAGCTATATAAACTAATAATCTATGAACATATGTCATGATATCAATTTTCTTGAGCAGGAATCTTATCTTTATATCAAACTAAAACCAAGCACTCCTATCTTTATTAAGCAGGCTATTTTATCACTATGGGCCTCCGCTTATTTATCTTATTATGGGAATAATCATAATAATATCCTTCATGGTATTTTCAAGGAGCGAAGACCAAATTCATGAGACCTATTAAGCAGCAAGCCTGCCACATAGCTAAGCACTCAGTATGTATCAACTGCTGTTATTAATTTTCTGTGCCAGTTCTTTGTTCTAGTTATCAGCCAGCTTTTAGCTTTAACCCATCCCCATCTGTGCACGCAGGGAATAGTCACATTCTAACACTCAAAAATAGGGCAGCTCCTCTGTCTCCTCTTTGCCTGAGCAAGATTTAGAACAATTAAACTGTGTATTCAAGGGACCTGAGTTTGGGCGGGGTACATACAGTGGCCCAAGTCCACGTGAACTGGAGCAAGAGTGAGTACAGCAGAACTGAAGGAACTTTGCTCTTTTATGGTGCCAATATCCCTTAGACCATGTCAGGAAACCTAGTGTAAATAATAGCAACTGGAAATGAGAGAATGCAGAAAAGGGTAATGCTGGAGGCAGTTGTCAGTTACAGAGAGGAGTCCTGAGGGAACTGGGAATCGGAGAAAGAGATTTAAGCTCCGGAGTTCTTGCTTTACCCATTGCATCGGACAATGTCTGAGTCCACCACATGGGCATAACACGATTAGTTTTTAAAAAATGGAGAAAAGACCTCGTTTAAAAATTGGGGGAACAACACCTAATCCAGGTCTCCTAACTTCTAAACCTCATACTCTTCTCATTAAAATATGGGCTTGAATTAGCATGAGCCTAATCTCTAATAATCAGTGAAAAATACTAACCATAGGCTAGTTATGAAGTCTTCACTGTTCCTCAGTCCTAAAGGGGAGAACTAAATTGTCAGAAGGGAGAAGGACTTAGAATATATAGGGGTTGGCTGGGATTGGGAAGGAAGAGTCAGAAAATATGAGGAACAGACGAAGCTCTAAAGGACAGGCAGGCTTAAACAGTGTCAACTGAGCTGGTCATTCTATCTTGTGGAATTCTTTCCTGCGTAGAGCTGAGCTAGGTGCACTCAGTTTTGCCTGCTCTCTTTCGGATTACCAGGCTAGGACCGGAGGGATGCTCAGACCCATACACTTAACTTGGGGGCAGAATGGGGATCTGGGCAGCCTGTTTAGANGCAGCCTGTTTAGAGACAGGGGGTATCCAAAGAAGGGAGGGGGAAAGGAAAAAATATTGGAGAAAGAAACTTTACAGGGTGTGGCACCATGAAGATGGCTACCTACTGAAGAAGTTAAGGTAAAGATGATGAGGGGTGCCAGTTTGTAAGGTGTCAGAAGGCACTCGCAGGAAAGTGGCAAGCACTCACCGAATATGTAACAGATAGGAACTCAAACCACCGGTTTTAGCTCCACTGCTGCTTCCAAATCGGTCCTGGAGAAGAGAGCAGAGCACAGTTTGACCGAGAGGGTCTCAAAAGCAAACACAGATGTGGACGCTGGAAATCAAAGAGCAACCTGAGAAGTAAAGAACAGTGTGCCTGAAGTCCACGCTGAACACCAGTAGAGAGTTCCTGACTCCCAGTCCAAGTTAATTTTTTCCCCTACCTGGGGTACCATAAAATGGTTCATGACTACAGACGCTGCCAGAAAAAGCCCCCTGCTGCTTCTCTAGCTGCTGCCGCCTGTGATCCAAGTTTCTTAGCCCTGCTTCTGCTCAAAGTCTCATCTCCTGATCCTAACAAAAGCTCCTATCAAGACACTTCGTTCATAGCTATACCGGCATCTTACTTTCTGTCAAGTGCCTTTTTATTTTACTAGCTATCTGTTCTGGTTCGGGTTCAAGGTTTGGCACAGCTCTTAAGACTCCAAGACTCCAAGTCTAGATATGCAGCTCATTTGTTATAGAAGCTGCTGGGCATGCAACATACACAAGGCCCTGGATCCCACCCCAGAACTGCACAAAAGCATGGTGGCGAATGCCTGTCTCCCCAACACTTGGGAGGTGAAAGCAGGTAAACTAACAGTCCAGGAAACCCTTGACCACATAGCAAGATGTGACTGTTTTAAACAACAACAGCAACAATGGAACCAGGGATTTGAATAGTGCAGTCTTGTTGCTATAAGGGCACATAACCAACACGATAGGCCATCTAATGCTGGCAGCTGGGTTTCTAGGGAGCTCTTCTGTGATGAAATGTTTGGATAGTCCATATTGAATAATTTTTGAGTGACAGACAGGTGTGTCCCTTCCATTCTCCACTTTCATATGTCTCCTGTCATCTCCCTAGTCAAAACCTCAAGGGGAGGCTCACAGGCTGCATTGTTCAAACCTCAAAAGAGTTCTCTAATTATCATCTTTAGTGAACAGTAAATTCGGCTTCCTAATCATCTTCTCTACTTTGTCTTTTATACCCATTCAACTCTAGCTGCTTAATACCCTTTCCCCTTGGTACTTATTTTGTTTTCAACGTTTGACACTGTTGAGTGATACTCAATGCTCTCTCTTCCCGTAGCTCTTGTTGGAAAGCAGGCTCACTGTGCGCATCCTCGAGTGAGCCTTCCCTTCAGCTGCCTGGCTCTTCTAAAGTTCAGCTCATACTCTTTGATAAGGGATTCCTAAATTTATATCTCAAGTCCTGTGCACTCAAACCAAGAGTTCCATTTACGTATCCCTGGTAGGACATTAAAGCTAGGGTAGCTCCCACGGAACTCTGGCTTCCCTTCAGATCTGCTTTTGACGACCTCCTTCACCTACCTCTGCCATCTGCTGTTCTTCGAGTGGAACTTTCTCCTCCCACCGCATTTCTAGTTTCTCAGTGAAAACATCGTTCTGGAATTGTTTGAGCTAGCCAAAAGGGGACGTGAATGCTGTCGTCTCTGTTTCCAAGTTGTGCTTGTGTGTCTCTGTGTGTTCATGTGTGAATGGGCACACGTGTGTGGGGGGTCAGGTGCTGCCCATTTTATTTTTTTAAGGTGGGGTCTGGAATGCACCTGTTTGTCTCTGGCTCCTCAGCACTGGGATTACAATTGAACAGTCATGTCTGGCTTCCTCGTATGCGGGTTCTCAAGCTTATTTTATAAGCACTTTACCCCTTTTTGATGTGTTTGTTTGTTTGCTTGCTTGCTTACTTGTTTTGTTCTTTGCTTTTGAGACAGGGTCTTCTGTTCTCCAGACCATCTTGAATGTTTTGTACTCATGTGGAAGAAGGGGAAAGAAATGAAAATGGCCTAAGTAGTACAAATTGGCTCTCTTAGGAGCAGTAATTCATACATGAGAGTGGGGTTCCTTTGCTGATTTACTTCTTAAAGGCTTTGTCTCTGAATAACTTTGTTGTTAATGTTGTTGTATGTTTTACTCAGTGCCAAACTATGTAGTCTGTTTGGATCTGAAATGCTCAATTTTCCTGCCTCAGACTCCCAAATACTGGTATTATAAGCATGCACTATCACAGCTAATTTTTAATATATTTTGAATTTGGGATTAAGATTCATCATAGTTTCAGAAGGAACACACATCTGTAAACTATAGCACAGCTGTTCAGAGCCAAATCCTTGGAGGTATTATCTTTCCCTTGTTTCATATGTGACGCAGCTAATTTAAAAAACACTTCCTTTGCAATGGGCTCCAAATCTATTTTTCAACTTGCATCCTGGCCCAGGCCTTGGGATTTTTAGCTGGATTATTTTCACAGCATGTTAGCTGGTCTCTATGTTCTGGCCCTAGTTCTCACAGAATCTATTCTCTGCACAGAATCTTTTAGACTCTGTAGTCTAAAATTATGTCAGTATTTTGAATAAAACATGATAATGGTCCCCATATCTAAATACAAGCTGAATGGTTAATCACGGTCTGTGAGGCTATAAATAGAAGTTCATCCCAGTACCTCTCAACTGCGTCTTCCATTACTCTTTTTTTCTCTCTCTCTCTTTACTCATATTGGGTTCCTTGCCATTTCTCTCCTAAGGCCTTTCCATTTGCTATTTCTTCCTGACTAGGATGTTTTCTTCCCTCTGATATGCACATATTTATTGACTTACCTCCGTCAGATCTCTAACCAAATGTTCCTGTATCAGAGAATCCTTATCTAAGTACCTTATATAAAATAAAGCCATTCCTGATTCTCTAACATTCTCAACTTTTGCCTCTTTTGCCAAAGTTATCAATGCCATTTGATAAGATAGAGGTAAATCTGTCATCTCTTACTTATTTTTCTTTCTGTTAAGTCATGCTTGGTTTGCAATCATTAATAGCTTGCAGTAATTAGTAAGTACTTCCTGAATTAATGAATGAATTTTCAGAGCTGCCACAGATTTTGACACTATTAGTATTAGTGATTTGTTATAGTGGTTCTCTTTAAAGCAAATTGGAGCAGACTGTCCTGCCAATGAATATAGGACAGTCAAAATTCAGAAAGGGCCCCTCATGGGAGTAGGTAATCCAGGGAAGGGATGAGAAAAGTTAGAAGAAAATGTTAGGTTCATAAAATATTTTCCATAAGACATAATAAATATCTTTTTTTCTTTTGGAAAGTTATGTAACTCTTGTGGTTTGTCTATTTAATTCACTACCCAAGTGATCAGGAAAGTACTTGGCACATAGCATAATGCTTGATACTAGCTGAACAAGTGATGAGAGTAAACTTTCCTAAATTTAACATAAAGGGCAACATAAAGGCTCGAAAACACAAACAGAGAAGAGGGTGATAGTGGTGTCCCATCAGAAGATGTGAACTGGGGTATGCATGTATATAAACTTCAGATCCCCAAAAGAAAAGACCACTAAATACAATTTATTATACTAAATTTCTCCTGTCCTGCTTTACCCTCAAGTTTACAATTTAGTTCTTACATATTTATCTTCCATTTACTTATTGAGAGGTGATGTTCTTCCCATAGTAATTGGGAGAGTGAGTAGGTTTACTCCATTCCCTCACCTTACTGACCAAAGAGACAGCCCCCAGAATGCTAATGCCAGAGGCTTCTGATGATGTGGCCAGTGATGACTGCTATAAAAGTCATAAAGCCACAGTGACATCACTTCTCCTTCAAAGCTAGCAGCGGGAAGCTTGGGGCACAGCTTCACCCTAGACCTCCACCAACTTGCTGCTCAGAGAAAGCTTAAGAAGTAGAATAGACTTTTTAATCTTCTGTTGCTCTTAGCTGATCAGGCTTCTGAAAGTAACTGTCCACAAACCTCCTGTGAAGGCCAACCTTTGCGAACTCTGTACTCACCTTATAGAGGCAGCATTCTTCAGTTATGCAGTGCGCAGAGGACGTGAGCCAAGACATCTGGCAAGACTGCATCAAATTGTTCCTACAGG
>LOEQ01002889.1:196019-213091 GCA_001685075.1 Bramus lutescens | reverse complement strand
GCCCCACCGTCTCAGTGGGTGGGCGCACCCTTCGCGGTCCTGACTTCCTTGCTCGTGATCTCCCTCCTTCTGCTCCTCACTTGGACCTTGGGAGCTCATTCCAGTGCTCCACTATGGGTCTCTGTATCTATCTCAATCCATCATCAGATGAAGGTTCTATGGTGATATACACCTGGGATCCACTCTAGAGTCAAAATCTTGGCAAATTGCAGTTCTCTGAGGGGATTCATTTCTACAACGTGACTTTCTAGTCCCCCTTCCTACAGTTAAGTTGAAAGGAAAGAGGAGGTAAGGGTGAACATGTTCTGTTACTGGGTGGGGACACACTGTACACAGTGACTGCTGTATGTTTGAACTATTAGATTTTCGGGGTTTTTTTAGTTGCCGCTGTTAAACAGTGGTGAAGAAAAAAATCTGCAAAAGTGAATGTTGTATTATCCCAGGTTGCTGACCTTGGAGCAGACATGGTATTTCTAGTTTTTTATAATCTGAGCTGTTACTGTAAATGTCATAAAGACTTTTGTGTCATAAAGACTTTTAAAATACTTATTAAAATTCTTTTAAATTCTATCTTGATAAAAGGAGAACACTGTCTATAAAAGGGAACACACTCGGAAGGAATTCATTATGCCTTTGTAACATCTATTTTATTAAGGTGCCTAACTTCCTTCAGATATCTCTTATGCCTTAGGTAAAACTAAACTCACCTACCAACAGTGGCGTGGCTCAATCTCATTAACTTTTCCAGTATTTGTATCAAGACTAACAATCAGGGCAAAGTAGACTGAAGAAGTTTCTTGGTGGCTTCTAAGGAAAGCTATTATTCATTGATCTAGGATAAATTTTAAAACCAAAGTTTTCCATTTTCCCATGAATACTGTGGTATATAAATTCCTATGGACACTGGTATATAAAATTATATGATGGTACATAACTGTCATAGTACTTGTTCTGAAGATAAAGTATAAGGCATGAAAAACAAAATATGATAAAATTATAGAGAAATAAAACTTATGTCACAAGATCAACCCTGAAAGTTTCCCCCTATTCTAGACTTCACTAGGAGAAGAAATTAGTTTCATTCTTGATTTTATTTTGTTTATCGCCCCTATCATCATAAATGATAAAGTAATAAAGGCCATGTGAAGATTAAAATCCTATTCACAGTGACTGAAAAGGTGGCTCAGCAATTAAGGTGGCTCAGCAATTAAGAGCACTGATTGCACTCCAAGGAGATCCAGGTTCAATTCCCAGCACACACATGGAAGCTCACAACTATCTGTAACTCCAGTTCCAGAGGATACAACACCCTCACACAGATATGCATGCAGGCAAAACACCAATGCACATAAAATAAAATAATAAAAAATCATATTCATGTGTATTTATAGCCTACGCTGGTCTGATTCAGCTTCTATGATCAAAAGGAATGAGGGTTGGGCCTATTACATGAAAACCCTAGACATTAGTGAATGATGTAATTTACAAAATTCTTCCATGGACTCTCATAAAAAAAATCAACTTCTCATTTAGGAGGAAATATTTCCCACCGTAAACACCTTGAGTCATCATCTATGGAAGAGCACCATTTTTGACCATTGTAGAAATTATCCTTTAAAAGATATGCTTGTGATAACTACTTAACTTTTACACTCAAGATTTTAAAAAACATAATGTGGGTACAAATATGTGTATTAGAGTTTCCCTTTGCAGCTGGTTTTTGCTCCTGAAAACTAGAGACAAGATTTCACAGTAAAGTTCAGAAAGCAATTTCTTTTCACTTGCTGTGGAATGGTAACTGTGTGCCTCAGCAAGGATCAGGTAGAATGTTCTTATTTCCTTTTTATCAGATGTGTCTTCCTACATTTGAGAAACTAGGAGAGCCAACACAGAGACAATAATGAGGAATTAAGTCCTATTATCTTTTTCCTGGGTCTTGAGAGGCTGAGCCTCGTGGCAATGTAGTATATAAGGCGGCGCGACTATGACAATGAGAGGAAGCAAGGCAGTAATGTCCCCTCTGTGAGAAAGAGAACAGGGAGAGCTTAGATTTGCTGTGACAAATAAGATCTAGGGTGAAATTAGACATTTAAAAGGCCTAAATCCTGTGACATTTGTGGGGATGTGATATGTGATTTCCTTCGGTATATGTGTTGCTTTATTGGTTGATGAATAAAGCTGTTTTGGCCAATGACTTAGCAGAGCAAAGCAAGGTGGGAAGTCCAAACAGAGATATATAGAGAGAGTAGGCAGAGTCAGAGAGCAACCATGTAGCTGCCTAAGGAGAAAGACGCCAGGACCCTACCCGGTAAGCCACAGTCACATGGTGATGAATAGAAATGGGTTAATTTAAGATGTAAGGGCTAGCTAGGAATTCACCTAAGCTATTGGTCAAACAGTGTTGTGATTAATATAGTTTCTGTGTGATTATTTGGGTCAGGGAGGCCAAGAAACAAAAGAGCAGTCTCTGTTTACAGTGATGTATGGAAACTCATCAGTCACTTGCCTGACTTTTGCTAGGATAAAAAATATGAGGGCCTAAATCCAGCTGAACTGTGAAACCATGAATACCAAGGCTTCCAAATTCTATTTATCACTAATTGAAAATGCTCAGATTCCCAGGAAATTTATACCACTTCTCTTTTTTCATTTTTCTTTTCCTCTTCCTTGCTCTTCTTAAAGCATTTGACATTTAAAATGACAAAATTGGGATGAATCACAAGGATGTACAAGGAAGAAATTAGAAGGTGAATTTACTAAAGTCAAACAATGAATCAATGCTGAAATAACCATATAATATGATACCAAAGCATGGAACATTTGGAAACTCAGCCAGTGCCAAATACCAGGATTCCTAAGATTCTATACCAAGAAATTTTCTGTCTCCTTGGTACTAAGCAAACAAATCAAGGCAGTGCTCTAGATGCTGTCAAGACTTCTGGAAATCCCACATCTGGCAAAATATTATTCCCAGTGAGCTCAGCACATTGTTTACACAACAGTGAAAAGAGAGAGTAAAATGAGAAGTATGGAAAGGTACACTGACTAGAAGCAATGTCCTATTGTACAACATCCCCAATCCCTAGCTACCCCTCTACAGTGATGACCATGCTGCTGGGAATTCGACCACTCCCTGCATGCTAGCATGTATAATAGCCTGGTCTCTAGAGTTTGTTCTCTCTCTAGTTAAGCAAATATGGCATATCAGTAGAGCCTGTCCACCAGGCTTTAAACTGTTTTGTTCTCATGGTGAGAGACACCAGAATATCAGAAAATTTACTTCCTCATCAGTAATTGGCACTGTGCCTGAGACCAATTATGTGGTTAGCTGGTTAGATCAGTTCTTGGAGGCCTCCAATGAATGTCTCTCCAAAATTGTCCTCGGAGACCACTTAAATGCATCAGCACATTATTTCAGTTAATGGCCAAAGCTACACTACAGATAATGCCAAGAAATAATCTATTTTATTCCCCACCCCCACTGTGCTCAGCTGCATTGTGCCAGATAAAAGCATCAGCACAATCTAAAGATTTCAGTTCCGACACAATAAAATGCCCCACCACCAATTTTTCACTTCAACAATTTCACATTTTGTATTGCAAATAACTCTTTGCCACATTATTCCTTTGCTAACAGAAGTTTGAAATCCCAGATGCATAGCACTAACTTTCTCCCGTGCTTTCTTCTAATTCTACTTCTTTCAAGTTCTTTTTTATTTTAAATTTTTATTCATTTTACATACAGCAGCTCCCCCTTCCTTCCTTCTACTCTCCACAGCTCCCACCCCCATCCACTCCTCAGAAATAGTAAGACCTCCAATGTGGAGTCAACAAATCCTGGGACATCAAATCAAGGCAGGACCAAGCCACTACCCCCCTCCCCCGCATCAAGGTTGAGCAAAGCATCCCACCATAGAGAACAGGTTCCAAAAAAAAAAGCCAGTTCATACACCAGGGATAGATCCTGGTACATTTGCTAGGGGCCCCACAAACAGACCAAGCCACACAACTGTGCCCCACATGTAGAAGGCCTAGTTCGGTCCCATGCAGAATCCCTGAGCTCCCATGAGCCATGAGTGTCCCTGTTTACTTTGTGAGATAATGTGGAAGGCCCCCATGCCCTTTTGGAGAGTTCCTTCTTTGGCACTATGTAAAAGTAATTAATAGGGAAACCCAGTAAGACCTGGGGCTATGGGAACCTGTATCAGTCTACAGATCTGGACCTTTTCTCATCTGCAGATGCAGCCAACCAGGAACACATGGAGCCTTGGTACTAAAGAAGGAAGGAGTAAAAAAGAACATTTTCTCTTTTGGGCCCAAGATGATCAGAGTTGATACTAGATTAAAAGATTTGTGCAGTATGACTGGAACAGAAGGCCCTCCTAACTCATGGAAGGAGAGGCATAATGCTACAGCTCATTTCAGGGCCCTGATAGATTTTTTCAGAGTCGGTCATTTTTTCTATGTACATGTACTCAGCCTAGAAGTCCCAGGAGTGAACATGTACAATATGTGACTACAGAGTCAGACACAATCCTCCTCTGATGCTTAGTTTAACCACATGTATCTTTGGTGTGAGGTAGATTGTCTCGTACCCTCTCCTTCCTGGGTGAGGGCTTTGGAATGAGGGGAGAATGCCCTCCTCATGTTCTACATGGATGCTTTCCAGATCTACCCAAGTGCAAGCTTTGGGGGGAAGATAAAGGAATTCTGATCTCTGAGGGTGACCTCGCCTTCCCTAACAGTGGATGGAATATATTATATGAATTTTCAATTAAAAAGAGAGAGGATAATGCATGGAGCAGCAATGAATGTGACTGAGCAAGTAATAAAAATGAGAGAGCAATGTAACAACCAAACTTGCTTGCCTTGGATTTCCCATGTAACTAACATTTACAGCTTGAGCTAAGGCACAGCTTTTATATTAAGATGTGAACTCTTCTGTGACCCTGACTCCTCCTTGGTTTTCCTTCAGAGAAGAGCAGGCCTCCCAGGGATATCAACAAAACATGGCATAACAAGTTATAATAAGAGTAGGTACAAACACCCATATCCACAATGGCTAAGTCAACCCAGTAGGAGGAAAATGGTCCCAAGAGCAGGCAAAAGAGTCAGAGACACCTCCCACTGCCAGTGTGGGAAGTTTCACAAGAACTCCAAGCTATATAACCATAACATATATGCAAAGGACGCAGCTCAGACCTATATAATCTCCTTGATTGTCCCTGAGTCTCTGTGAGCCCTTATGAGCCCTGCTTAGTTGATTCTATTGGTTGTGTTCTTGTGATATCCTTCACCCCTCTGACTTCTACAATCCTTTCATCCCCTCTTCCTTGGGATTCCCCGAGCTCTGCTAATGTTTGGTTGTGGGTCTTTGCTTCTGATCACATCAGTTGCTAGTTTGATGTGTTGATTTCTAATTTCTTTCTTTCTTTTCTTTCTCTTTCTTTCTTTCTTTCTTTCTCTCTCTCGCTCTTTCTTTCTTTCTTTCTTTCTTTCTTTCTTTCTTTCTTTCTTTCTTTCTTTCTTTCTTTTTTATCAAGATAGGGTTTCTCTGTATCTTTGGAGCCTGTCCTAGAACTCTCTCTGTAGACAAGGCTGGCCTCAAACTCACAGAGATCTGCCTGTCTCTGCCTTCTGAGTGTTGGGATTAAAGATATGAGCCACCATGACCCAGTGATTCCTAATTTCTTGAGTTCTTTTTATATTTTGGAAATTAGCCCTCTGTCAGATGTAGAGTTGAAGAAAATACTTTCCAATTCTGCAGGCTACCACTTTGTCCTATTTACAGTGTCCTTCCCTTAGAGAAGCTTTTCAGTTTCATGTGGTCAGATTTATTAATTGTTGATCTTAGTGTCAGTGCCATTAGTGTTCTGTTCAGGAAGTTGTCTCTTGTGTCAATGAGTTCAAGGCTATACCCTACTTTCCCTTCTATGGTTTTATATTAAGGTCTTAGATCCACTTGGACTTGAGATTTGTGCAGGGTGAGAGATATGGATCTATTTGCATTCTTCTACATGCCAGCATTCAGTTATGCCACCACCTTTTATTGAAGACTTTTTTTTTCATTGTATAATTTTGGCTTCTTTGTCAAAAATCAAGTGTCCATAGGTGTGCGGATTTACTTCTAGGTCTTTGATTCGGTTCCATTGAACCACGTGTCTGTTTTTATGCCATCAACAAGCAGCTTTTATGACTATAGCTCTATAGTAGATCTTAATATCAGGGACAGTAATAGCTCCAGAAGTTCTTTAGTTGTTCAGAGTTATTTCAGCTATTCTAAATATTTTTCTTCAATATGAACTTAAGTATTGCCCTTTCAAGGTCTGTAAAGAATTGTGTTGGAATTTTTATGGGTTTTGTATTGCATCTGTAGATTGTTTATGGTATCATGGCTTTTACTATGTTGGTCCTACCTACCCATGAACATGGAAGATACTTCCATTTTCTGACATCTTCTTAAATTTCTTCCTTCAACTACTTGACATTTTTATCAGACATCTTTCACTCACTTTGTTAGGGTTATCCCAAGATATTTTATAATTATTTATGACTATTGTGAAGGGCTTTTTCTCAGTCCATTTTCCATTTTTATAGAGGAAATCCACTGGTTTTTTTGAGTTAAGCTTATATCCAGCCACTTTGTTGAAGGGGTTTATCAGCTGTAGGAATTCCCAGGTAGAATTTTTGGGGTCATTTATGTGTACTATCATATCATTGGAAATAGTGGTACTTTGACTTATTCCTTTCCAAATTGTATCCCCTTGATCTCTTCAGTTGTCTTATTGCTCTAGCTAGATTTTCATGTACTATGTTGAATAGCTATGGAGAGAGTGGACAGTCTTGACTTGTTCCTGATTTTAGTGGAATAGTTTTGAGTTTCTCTTCACTTAATTTGACATTGACTATAGGCTTTCTGTAAATTGTCTTTATTATGCTTAGGTATATCCCTATTATCTTGAATCTCTGCAGGACTTTAATCATTTAGGGGTGTTAGATTTTGTTGAAGGTTTTTTCAGCATCTAATGAGATGATTGTGTGTTTTTTCTTTTAGTTTATTTATAAGGTGGATTACATTCACTGCCTTTTGTATGTTGAATAAGCTCTGCATCTCTAGAATGATGCCTACTTGATCATGGTCAATGATCTTTTTGATGTGTTCTTAGATTTGGTTTCAGTATTTTTGCGTCTATGTTCTAAAGGGAAATTGGTCTGTAATTCTCTTTCTTTGTTGACTCTTTGTGTGGCTTGGGTATCAGGGTGATTTGGCCTCATAAAACGAATTTGGCAATGCTTCTTCTGTTTCTCTTTTGTGAAATAATTTGGGGAGCTTTGGCAATAGCTTTTCCTTGAAAGTCTGGTAGAATTCAGCTCCAAAACCCTCTGTCTTTGAGCTTCTTTTGGGTTGGGTCACTTTTAATGACTGCTTTTTAAAATTAGGGGTTATAAATCTATTTAAATTGTTTATCTGACCTTATTTAACATTGGTAGGTGGTATCTATTGAGAAAATTATCAATTTATTTTAGATTTTCTAATTTTGTGGAGTACAAGTTTTTAAAGTATATCCTATGATTCTTTACATTTCCTTGGTGTCTGTTATTATGTTCCCTGTTTTGTTTCTGACTTTGTTAATTTGGATATTCACTGCTTTCATTGTGTCCCATAAGTTTGAGTATGTTGTACATTCATTTTCATTGAATTCTAGGAAGTCTTTAATTTATTTCTGCCTTAATCTAATAGTCATTCCCTAGAGAGTTGTTCAGTTTCCATGAGTTTGTAGGCTTTCTCTTGTTTCTGTTGTTGTTGAAATCCAGCTTTAATCTGTGGTGGTTTGGTAGGATTACTTTAGGGGGTTATTTCAATTTTCGTGTATGTGTTAAGACTTGCTTTGTGACCCAATGTGGCCAATTTTAGAGAAAGCTACATGAAGTGCTGAGTATAAGGTATATTCTTTTATGTTTGCATGGAATGTTCTATAGATGTCTATTAAGTCCATTTGAGTCACGGCATCTGTTAGCTCCCTTTTCTGTCTGTTAAGTTTCTGTCTGGAAAATCTGTCCAGTGGTGAGAATGGGATGTTGAGGTGTCACATTATTAGTGTGTGGGATATAATGTGCGATTTATGCTTTAGTAATGTTTCTTTTACAAATGTGTGTGCTCTTGTATTTGGAGTATAAATGTTCAGAACTGGGATTTCATCTTGATGGATTTTTCCTGGGATGAATATGAAACGTCCTTCTCTATCTCTTTTGATTAATTTGTTTGAAGTCTATTTTGTAAGATATTTGGATAGCAACATCAGCTTCTTTCTTAGGTCCATTTGATTGGAAAAAAACCTCTAGTACTTGTCTCTCTTATTTGGATCAACATGGGAAATATGCCTTAAGTTTTCTTGGGCCTCTACTATGATGTATCTTTTCTTTTTTCTTTCTTTTTTGTGGGGGAGGGTTTTCAAGACAGGGTTTCACTGTTTTCAGCTCCAGCTATCTTGGAACTCACTCTATAGACTAGGCAGCCCTTGAACTCATACAGATTCGCCTTCCTCTGCCTCCCAAGTGCTGGAATTAAGACATATGCCACCACCACCAGGCTATGACGTATCTTTAAGAGTTGGGTTAAGTTTTATCCAGAGAACCTAGAAAGAAACTATAATTTCACCAAAATATTGTCTGGCTTCAACTTAAGCTTATTGTTGTGAAAATTTGCCCAAAGGATGAAAGCTTAAATTATAATATCACCCTACAGCTGTCTCTTACATGTGGGAATCAAGGGAAATGAGCCTATTAGTCTCTAATATCCAAGGAAATCTTCAGAAACTATAGGCAGGGCCTCATATCCTTCAGGCTCATATGTTGAATATTTTCTTCCCAGTGTTCAGCAACTGAGATCAGAGAAAGACCAGGAGGAAAATAGAAGAGAAGAAAGGTTCCAAATTATTGCCCTGGGCCAGCTCTCACAGATCAAAAGATTAAGACCAGGTGTGTGTTGAGTGAAAAATCGCTGGTCACTGGACACGTGACTAACACCCCCCCCACCCCCACCACTGAAGTAATGCCCAACATGTATAAACTCAAAGCCTAGCATTTGACGGTGTATTGTTCAAATTCTTAGTGTATGAGTGAATGAGGGTGTTGGGGCAATAGGCTGGGTGCAGCTCCCACTTGTTCTCTGCTGAAGAAACCTGGATTACTCGATATGTGGCAGGTAAGAAAATCAGCTAGCATGTTGCTACTGGGTCATTTACTAAATCCTTACCTCTTTTCTTTGAATTCCATCATCATAATTTACAGATATAGTAGGGGTAGAAGGAACACCCTAATGATAGCATCTTACTCCACAAGCACTCTGTCAGTTGAAAGACTAGATTTTTAACTATGCATCCCTTGTTGTCCATCAATGCCCATCTCTCCTGTTGAGTGAAGATTTATTTAGTTGCCTAAAGGAAGTCTTGCATTCCACAATGACCCGAGAGTGGTGATGGCCCTAGCCTCTGGAGTACCCCTAGAAATTCTAACAAAAGTGAACTCTACTGGTTGGGATAAGGGGAATCCCTGAAAAAAACAAAACAAAACAAAACAAAACTGCTTACCCAAACACGCTCCATTGAAAACTGGGAGTAAGTTATCTCTATGAGGTTATCAAGGGTCCTTAACTGTGACGGTCAACTTGTGCAATCCCTTAATCAGGTAAGCAGGCCTTTACATAAGCCCCCGAACTGAACATGCCCAACCTCCCTTTGTTTTTCCTTGTAATTTGTGACAGAAAAACAAGACCTTGCCTTTGGGATGTTGATTTAAAGCTTAGGGATCAGACCTGGGCCTGTAGCATATATTTCAGAGAAATGTAACATCAGGGTGCCTTTTTTGTCTAAGAGCTGTGGCAGCCACAGTAATGCTATTCTAAAAAGGAGGCCTTTGTCTAAGAGCAGTGGTGGACATGCATGGCACTGCTAGTCTGAGAAGTTTCTAAATTGTCATTGTGGAAAGCATTAGAGGCTCTTGGACCCTCATTATGTATAGGACAGGCTATAATTAGATGAGCAAGGATGGTTAACTTGCCTCTTAGGGCCACTTTAATTATGTCTCGTAGGTTTGGGTATGTTATGCCTTCATTTTCATTCAATTATAGTAAATTTTTAACTTATTTCTTAATTTCTATTTTGACCCAGTTTTCATTCAGTCCTAAGTTGTTTGGTTTCCTTGAGTTTATAAGCTTTCTGTTGTTTCTTTTTTGTTACTATCTAGCTTTAACCCCCATGGTGGTCATATAGGATGCAGAATATTGTTTCAATTTTCTTGCATCTGTTGAGAATTTGTGTCTGTTGAGACTTGTATGTGGTCAGTTTTGGAGAAAGTTCCGTGAAGTGTTGACAAGAAGGTATGTTATGTTTAGGTGAAATGTTCTATAAATAATGACTAGGTCCATTTGATTTATGTTGTTATTTAACTACAGCAATTCTGGGCATTTTTATTTGAATGACCTGTCTTTTGGTGAGAGCAGGGTAGTGAAGTCTCCCACTATCACTGTGTGAAGGTTAAGTTGTGATTTTAGCTGTACTAGTGTTTCTTCTATGAATTGGGGTTCCCTAAGCTTGGTACATAAATGCTTAGAATTCCAATATCCTCTTGATAGAATTTTTGTTTGATGAAGTAAGTAGTGACTTTTGCTATATTTTCTGATTAATTTTGATTTGAAGTCTATTTTGTTACATATTAAAATAGCTACACTAGCTTGCTTTTGGGGTACATATCCTTGGAAAATCTTTTTTCCAGCATTTTACTCTGAGCTAATGGCTATCCTTGATGTTGAGGAGTGTTCTTGTATGCAGCAGAAAGACAGATCCTGTTTTATAATTCTGTCTGTGTTTTTTTTATTGATGATTGAGACCACTGATATTGCAAGTTCTCAATAAGCAGTGATTGTTGAGTCCTGTGATTTTGGTGTTTTAGTGTTGGGTTTTCTCTCTTTTGTTTTGCTGGTCTGGACTCATTTATTCCTTGTGTTTTCTTGGGTGTGCTTAACCTCTTCATATTGAAGTTTTCCTTAAAATACATTCTGTAGAGATGTATTTTTAAATAGATAATGCTTAAATTTCATTTTATCATTGAATGTTTTTCTTTCTCCACATATTATGATTGGAGATAGGAACTACAGATTAGAGAAAACATGTAGTGTTTGTCTTTCTGGATCTAGATTACCCTGCTCAATATAATATTTTCTAGTTCTAGCCATTTACCTACAATTTGCATGGTTTTCTTTATCCATTCATCAGTTGGAAGACATTCAAATATTTTTTAATTTCCTAGCTATTATAAATACAGCAGCAATGAACATGGCTGAGCAAGTATTATGGAGTAGGGTTTGAGTCCTTTAGAAATATGCAAGCAAATGGTATAGCTTGGTCACATTGTTGATTTATTTTCAGCTTTTTGAGACTCTGCCTTACCAATTTCCAGAGATGATACATCAATTTGCAAGCCCACCAACACTTCATCAACATTTGTTGTTAGTTGTTTTTAATTTTTTATTTTATTTATTTTCTATTTTTTTACAGTAGCTCTTTAGACTGGGGTGAGATGAAATCTCAAAGTACAATGTTATGTCATTATGGGCTGAATAAAACTTCAGTGTATATAGTATTCATTTTGTTTGCTTGTCCCAACATGATCTCTTTCTGTAGTCTGAGCTCACCTCAAACTCATGATCCCCTTTCCTTGTCTTCCCTGTTCAGAGATTTCTAGAATGTGCCAGTATGTCTAGACTGTATATGATATTCTTAATTGAGCTTTAAATTGTGTTAAGACTTAGAACTCATTATTCTTGTCCCTTTATGCCTGTACAGATGCTGTTGAGAAATATTCTCATTAATTTAAAGGGGATACTTTTAAGTGTAACCAGGGTTTTTCTTTAGAGATTTAGAAAATTTGACTTCTATATGCTATGGAGAAAAATCTTTCTAATCGCAATTTTGATAGTTTTGCAAGACTCCTTTACATTCATGTCAATATCTTTCCTGAGATTAGAAAAATTCTGTTACTATTTCATTGAATTTTTCTGCCATTAGTTCTTCTCCACATGTTTGCAGCAGCTTCCTTCCTCTTCTGTTTTGTAGTCACAAGGCCCCTTTTGTCCATTATGTGTTTTTTGCTCCACTGTAATCTGTTATCTGATCTCAGGCCCATGGAGGAGAATGCGACAAAAGAATCTAGTACAATATAAATGAACTTTCACTGACAATTTTGGCAGCAGTCCAAAAGTCCAAAATGCTAACAGAAATATGAGTAATAAAGGTTTCTGTTAATAATGTTTCGGGTAGAAATGAGGACTCCCATTTGAAATGTATGAAAAGTTACCATCCTCAGATTATAGTAAAGAATTCAGAAGCACTTAGCATACATCATCAGTCATTTTCAGTGCTGAGCTTAAAGGTGATAAACTAACTCACTTTTCAGAGGAATGTCCACCATAGTACAAAATTCAGACTCTAACATGGATATTACTCACTACTTTCTGTCAAATTTATAGACAGAAGAAGTAGTATAACGTGAAAGAGAAAAATTTGAAATTTTTGAAATTTGATTTTTAAAAAAGCATGAAAATATGGCCAAGAAAAGATGCAGTTTTATTATACTTCGAAATCTCAAAATCCATCCTTTCCATTGTGCCTCTCTGCTTCCTGTTCATGGAGGGAAAAACAACCTCTCGGCTGCTACTCCTGCACCATGTCAGCCTGTCTGCTGCCATGAAGGTAGGTGATATTCCTCTGGAACCATAACCCCTAAATAAACCCTTCCTTCTATACGTTACTTTGGTCAATGGTGTTCTATCACACCAAGTGAAATGTAAGCAATGCAGAAGTTGGTACTAGGAGGGGAGTCTTGCCCTGAGAGCATTCTTCCCTTTATTCCAATGCAGAGTTGTCCTTTTCTTAAGCTAATATCTTTATCTCTTTCAGAACCAGCCTTGGTTCCAAAAGTAAATTTTCTGGTGCTCTTTTTCTCTTGAAACTATACATTTTGTATTCATTTTTGGCCCACTTGCTCTTTTCATTGTAGACTTGCATAATGATTAGTAATAACCACACAACAGAGTCAATATTCGGCTGTCTTGAAAAAAACTCCTCCATCATACAAGTTAATCTATTCCTTCTTAATTAAACTTCAGACAAATTCTTAGGACAAAGGCAAAGAACATCTACATTCTTCGCCAAAATATCACAAGAATGGTCTCTAGTCCCATTGCTGTTGAAGTCCTTGCTTCTCTCCGAAGTCTCTTGAGATGGGCTTCCATAGCCACATACCTCTCAGCAGCTTCTTCCAGGTCCTACTAGGATGGCCCTTCAAGGCCTGCTTACAGCATTTAACCACTTTTCTAGTCCAAAGTCCCAAAGTCTTCCATATTCCTCACCCCCCCAAAAAAATGGTCAGATCTGTCATAACAATGGTCAACTTTCTGGTAAGCAAAACTTCCTTTAAGAAGTGTTAGAGTGACATTTTGAATTAAGACTCACTAAAGTGAAATCTTTGCCTTTGCTGGAGCCAGTGGTACTGGTCAGCTGAGGCTAAGGAATAAGCTGTGATTAAGAAGAAACCTGCGTCAAAACTGTATGCTAGACTTTGTTGACTCCCCATGGGAAGCCTTACCCTCTTGAGGAGTGGATGGGGGGNGGGGGTGAAGTAGGGGGGAAGGTGGAGGGAGCAGGAGTTAGAAAGGGAGTGGGAACTGGGATTGGCATGTAAAATTTCAATTAATAATAAAAAAATAAGAAAGGAAAAAATGAAACCAACATCACTTCTGGGAGTATTTTTCTCAGGGTTAGCACACAGCAGCTGTGCTCCAGAGAGACCTGGGGCTGCATCTCATCCTGGCAGACCAAAAACTTTCCCAAGTGGTACTGGTTTTGAAGGCAGGAAAAGGTCATGGACGGCAGCTCAGGCTCAGCACTGTGAGGGGCTGGGAGAGGCTACTTTTGGAATGTGCAGCCTCACTTGAAGCAGAAGCTCCAGGATTGAAGAGATCATGGAGAGAAGTTGAGGCTTGGCCCAAAAGGCAGAGCAGTACCTGCAGGAAGGCCTCAAGAGGGCAAGAAACCATGAGTGGCCATTGTTTAAAGGTGAGCGTGAAGCTGGAAACATTTTGGAAACCAAAGATGTTAGAGGTGCCAGAGCTGTGGAATATCTGCCAAGGAGAGCTACACACAGGGAGTGGACCCAGAAAGAGAAGAAAATGTGTTGAGGTAGCACAGCAGGAAGCACAGAGGTGTTTAAGTCCTTTGACATCAGACATGGAGTTATAGGATTTGGGGTTTGCTCTGATGGGATTTGGTCATGCTTTGGTACAATATATTCTCTCTATGGCTGATTTCTCCATTTTGGAACAGTATAGATATTGGAAGCATGTAATTTGCTTTGATTTTATAGGAGGTTGCAGTTGTGGTTCCTAGGCATCATAGCTGGGTAGGACTATTGGTCGTTTTCTTCCTTGGAATCTTGCATGGCACTTCTTGGTACCATGAAAGCGAGTGGAGGTTTTCAAGTCACGTCTGTCTTCAAGCCTCTGGGTCCCATGTCCCAAGTGCATGGTGTCTTCAACAATAGGGACTTATGGTCAGCCTCTGGGAGGTAAGCAAGGGCAGCAGCAATAGCCTATAATGTTAGGAGGGAGCCTTGGACTCCCCTGACTAACAACTGGAAAGGAGGCTTCTCTTGCCTGGTATTGGGGCTTTGTTGATAGTTTGTGGCTCTTGGAGGGAACACTGTCAACTTAGCAGGGAAATTTTCATTTAAACTATAAACGTATGTGCATACATATAGACTTACATTATTATGTGTAATTTGAGGTAATTACCATTGCAACCATTTGTATTCAAAGTTATAATTGAAATGGGCACACTAATTTTTTTCAAGATAGGGCTTCTCTGTTTAACAGCTCTGGCTGTCCTGTAGTTTACTATGTAGATCAGGCTGCTCTATAACTCACAGAGATTCCAAGTGCTGGGATTAAAGGCATGAGCCACCACCACCTAGCACGGGCACGCTAATTTCTAAAGTTTTTTTCTTTCATGTTATTGCTAATTGAATTACTATTGCTCTTTTCTTCTACTCTATTTGCATTAGGGATTTGCTTATTTATTGTGTTGGATAGGATGAATTCTTTTTTACTTCTCATTTGTTTATTCTTCTAATGAAGTTTATCCTTTTCCTATAGTCTTGTAATTGAGACTGTGTTGCTGCTTTTGTGTATAGTATTGTTTTGTGTATTTTCTGCAGTAGTGGCTTTGTCATTCCAAACTGTCTTAGTATATGTTTGCCTTGAGACATTCTTATTTCACCATTTCATTTCAAGCCATAGTTTTGGTGCATCTAGCAATCTTGGTTGGCAATTACTTATATATAAGACTTGAAATATACAATTTCATGCTTTCCTGGCACTGATGAGAGAGGTAACCTTATTCTGATATCTTCACCTTTTGTAAATGAGTTGATATTTTCCCTTACAGCTTTTAATTTTTTTATGTTCAAATATAATTACATCACTTCCCCTCTTCCCTTTCCATCCTCCATTCTCTTCCATGTCCCTTCCCTCCAACTTCTCTAATGGTTCCCTCACTCGCAAATTAAGAGCTTCTTTTAGTTTGATTATTGTTACATAATCATATGTATATGTGTATATATATACACAAATATATAAATACAACCTATGAAGTCTTTTTTGTTATATATATCAAGAGAGTCATGCGCTAAGAGGGGCTAATTCTCCCTTTCTCAACAGTCATGAGTTAGCTGTACTTCTTTTGTCTAGGGGTAGAACCCCATGAGCTCCCCTCACCCCATTCCAAGTTAGCATGTCTATTGTTTATGGATCTTAGAAGATAATCTAGTACCTCCCTTAGAAATTTTAATATTTTCTTTACTTTGTATTTTTGACATCTGACTATATGTCTATTTTCAGTTCTTTTTATTTCCATATTAAGTTTTTAGTGCCATTTGTGTTAGATGTCCATTTTTTCTCAAGATTTGGGGTCTATTAGACAATAATTTCATTAAACAAATGAGCTATGCCTTTAGTTTTTATCAGTGTCTTCTTCTACTCCATAGGTCTTTTGATTGTGTCACAAAGTTTTTGAACATTATAGTCATGTTAACTTATTTTTTCTTTAGTGATATCTGAATATAAATGAACCTTTACCTTATCCTTTATCTGTTACATTTATTCCTCTGCTTGATATTTTGTTAGTGATGTTTTATTGTAATTTTATGAATTTTTAATTAAAATATAATTATGTGATTTTTCTTTTTTCCTTTCCTCTTTTCACTCCTTCTCATGGAGCCCCTCCCCTTATTCCCATTCTAAATCATGACCTCTTTTTCTCTGTTATTTTTACACATATATACACAATGTTTATATAAAAGCCTCAATATACAACTACAACCATGTCAGTTCATTTAGTGGTACTTGTGATTTCAGGGCTGACCATTTGGTATTCAACAACCATTTATGGCCTCATCCCTGCAGAGAACTATTTCTTATGTGCTCAGCACTCCTTAATTGCCTGTAGTTCTTTGTTTATGGAGGGGGCCTCATGAGATCACCACTTCCATGTTAGCATGCCTTTTGGTGCTGTACTTTTTCAGGTCTTGTTTTGATAGCCAAACTGTGTTTCTATTTTATTGATTGCTCTTTCATTCAAGAATTTTATTCAGTTCTTATTGAGAATCTTGAGTTCTTTGAATTTTTATCTGATTTTTAAATTTCTCCTCCATATTTCTGGCTTTTACACCTACTTGGCAAATTGTCTACCCAAACCAGGTAAAGACAGAACAAAAACCCAAAACTGCAGACTAATATCCCTGTTTAACATAGATGCAAAAATCCTCAAGTAAATACTAGCAAACTGAAATGCAGGGTGGTTAAAGATGTAAATCAATAAATATTATAAATCATATAAGTGGACTAAAAGACCAAAGTCTCATGAGCATCTCAATGGATGCCAAAAAGGCCTTTGACAAATATCCAAAACCCATGATAAAAGTCCTAGAGAGAGTAAGACTGGGGGGAACATATCTAAACA